>CAIGRT010144441.1:0-13509 GCA_903798405.1 Fraxinus platypoda | reverse complement strand
ACAATGCTGGATTCATTAATAGACATAGAAAACTCCTATGCTTCCACTCTAAATCGAAGATTGAACTCCTTTGTACCAAACAATTCCGCATGTCGCTGTATTGGTGCATCCGATAGTTGAATGGGAGGGTGGAATGGCTTGGGCAGGTCAGGCTGGTTCTGCAGTAGACCAGTCGCCGGCGCGTGTGGTGCACGCGCTGCAGGAGTGCCTCCCGGAAACGGCGCCGCCATGGACGAGTTCGGAATGGCCTGCACGGCCTTCCGGTCAGGCACGTGTAGCCAAGTGGTCGCCGGAGGCCACTGTTATTTCAGAACCCGAGCGGCGGCGCTAGGGTTTCCTCCTAGGGCTGCGGCCTGCACGTATCTTTCCTGGCCGGAGCGACCATGGTATGGTGGCGTGAGGCCGGTGGTTGGATCAGGGACTATTGGGTTGGTAGGTTGGGTGGTGGATTTGGATGTGGAAGGGTAGCTCTCCATGCGGACGGGGAGAGAGAAAACGGGTCTGGTTTTTTTGCACAGAATATAATGTTTTTTTGTGGTCTAAGATAATATATATTCTTACTGTAACTGAAAAGATTATACAATCTCAAAACTTTTCATTAGAATAAAGAGAACAAGATGGATGGTAACGAATTCTCACTTGATATGGTGGTAATATTGGACAGTATATGAAATCTACCATTATGTTGAAGGTAATTCATTTAGAAACATCATATATTTGCCTGTATATTTGTTGAATTTTCTCCTGTTGGAGCGTAGCTTGTTGTACTTCTGGCCACTGTTTCTTCATCAATGTTTTAAACTATTTTCATGTTATTTTATGTCGCTAAATGATGCACTACACGACATTCTTTTATTGAACTATCAACTCTTTATTCCTTTATTTTATTTCAATTCTTTGCAGAATGATAATACTTTTCTTATGTTTATGCATGCAACAGAAAGCTGATTCTGCATCAATTCATCATCAGCCTAGGAATTGCAAGTACTGTACTGTAAGTTCCTTTGGCAGTTAATATGTGCTTTTACCACGTGTTACCAAACTTATATTCCATCCGGAAAACAGGGAAGACTGAGAGACCGTTACCCACCAATGAAATTTAGAGTATCTTCCAAAGACATGTTTGCAAAGACGGCAATTGTTGCAGAGGTCAATGAAAAGTTCATAAATAACAGCTCTGGAAAAGTTTTGGCTTCTGACTATTGGGATGTCATCCCTCAAGAATCAAGCCAAGAAGAGAGTTCCTTGCAATCAAACATTAGAGTTCTATCACATGCCCAGGTATCATTCCCCATTCCCATTTCTAGTTGAGTGGATGTATCGATCTCTCTTACCTCTTCTTTTTGTTTATAATTTTATTCATCAAAAGAGAATACACATGAAGTGTATTATCAATTTAAGCAAGAAAGAAACAACATGAAATTAGGCAGTCCTTCTATGGGATGAGTATCCGCGACATCAAATCAAGTATACAAAGTCAGATAAAACAGTTCTAATCTGCTCTATTGTCCGTGTTTGATCTTTAAAACAGCAGATGTTCCTTTCTCTCCACACCCACCATACAATGGATACCGGGATAAGATCCCATACAAGCTAGCTATTCTTATCACGAAGTTTTCTCTTCCATGCGCGCAACATATCTTCTATACACTTTGACAACATCCAATCCATATGTTGAGAAGCCAGAATACTATTCCATAGCCAACAAACACCATCACAATGAATGAACAAGTGATTATTCGTCTCCCCATCCCCCTTACACATATAACACCACTCGGTTACAGAAAAGCTTTTTCTTCGAAGATTATCAACCGTTAACACCTGCCCCTCACAACCGTCTACAGTAAAAATGCCATCCGTGGAGGCAAATTTACATTGCCACACCATCTTTTTGGGGAATAAACTCTCACAGATCGCAAAAGGGATTTAAAATAAGTGCGAACTGAAAAAATATCATCTTGTGCCAACCTCCACTTGCCACGATCACCCTCTCCTACCCGGATTTGCACCTCTTTTTGTTTAGTTACTTTATGATCTATACATTTCAATAGGTGCACTTGTTGGTTTTTTGTTCTTTCAATTATTTCTCATTGCTGTCACACTTGTAATATAGTTTTTCTGTTTTGTATTGCTCTGAAACTGCCACAATGAATTCCTTTACCCTGGGTATGCCTTTTCTTTAGCTATGATGTCCTTTCTTCAAAAAGCACCTGCTACAATGATGTGATCAACTGAAAGTCATGTATGTGAACGCAGCCATTACATAACTTTTACTGACAACATGAATGTGAAATTTCATATTTTTATATGGTGGATGCTGAAATTTTTTGTCGATGAAGTCTATAGATAGATCGTTATTTTTTCTGTTGATTTATTCGGAAACAAGGTTTCTTAAACTAAACTATATCCTTTTTTATTGTTATATTTATGTGACATTTTCTTGTCCAGACACTTCCTATATTTTCAATAATAAGATATTTCCAGAATGTTATTCTTCTTAGATTGCATGGTTTTAATTTTTTTTTATCCATTTTTCCTTTTATGGCAAAATCTGTCAGCATCAAAAGTAAGGAATGTGAATGGAACTAAAATGGGAGCACAACTGCTAAATATTGGTATTAGGGTTAGTTATAATTGTGTTTCTCTGATAATTAATTACAAACATGTGTGCTACCCTTGTGGAACGTATCTATACAAGAATGCAAAATTGATGTTTTGTCTTCAATTTAGTCAAGTAAATTATTAGAATAAAGTTAAATAGAGGTTAAATTTCTTCGTTGAACTTATTTTTGTTATACTTAAATTAAATCAATATGTCCTTGTGTCATCAACATGTGTGAGAATTGTGTGGCAAAGAATGGTCGGAGTATGATAATTTATATAAGTCAAATAGTTAGGGCTTCTGGAGTATTCTTTCTGTGTAGTTTATCGGTAAGGTGTAGGAGACGAGGGAAGTATTAATCACATTCCTATAAGTAGGAGATGAAGGAATATGTTAAATCTCATTTATAAATTACAGAAAAATTGTACTTTAAATTGTCTGTGCAGAGAACATCAATAGGTAATTTTACAAGAATATTTTCTTGTAGTCATAATTTTTAGTTACTAGTAACAGGTAGAAATAACTGCTTAAAAGAATAAGCTCCTTGTAAGTTGACAACACCCACGAAATATGAAGTGAAGGCATATCAATCTTCACTAATAGAAAAAAATAAAAATACTGTCTTTAGCTGCTAGAGTTGAATTACTCGTTTAGGGCAGGTGTTTTGCTGAGTGCAATAATTATTTTTTGTACTGCATCCCAATGAACACTTAACTTTCTTGTTGAATTTATGGGATTTCTGCAGTAGCATTATTCCTTTTAGGTATGCTATGTGGCTGCCACATGGTTTATTTGGATTGGGAGGAATAACCGAATTTTGTATGATAGCTATCTTTCTATCTCATTTGCTGTGGATGGTT
The DNA here is from genome assembly GCA_903798405.1 of Fraxinus platypoda. NCBI lineage: Eukaryota > Viridiplantae > Streptophyta > Magnoliopsida > Lamiales > Oleaceae > Fraxinus > Fraxinus platypoda. Next base: position 10,047 of record CAIGRT010144441.1, on the reverse strand, counting down.
TGATTTCATGTTCTCTACATGGGTATGAGAGCTTAGGGATCAGAGGAACTTTTTGATTGATTAGTTTCTATTTCTCACTACTGTAGTTGAAGAATCCTTGTCCTCTAACTTGGGCTTTTAATTCCTAATTTTATAATTTTCCAACAAATACTTCAATTTCTTTCTGGATCAGATTCTCTTAATAATCAGAACATTCTGTCTAGAAAGGCATTAGAGGAATCAGCGGTTTCTATCTGTTCTTGTTCGAACAAAGTTAGGATCCAAAAGAACCGATCTTTCTTCTTGTTTTTAATCTTGCTAATCATGAACTCTTTTACCTTCGTCTTTATAATTCTTTCTTCCAATTAATAAAATTCAAAAAGACAAGGAAATTACCCCTCCTGCTTGACTTTCTGTCCGTCTCTCCAATAACGATTTTGGCATTGTTTTCGAACACATGGATCTTTTCTATATCTTTCTTATATGGTGGCCTTCTTGGCCACTTCAGCATCATCCTGTATATGCTCAAATCATGGTTATATTAATTTCTTTCCAAAAGGTGGACATCTCAATTCTGTGATTGCTAGGACCATTCAATAAATGTCGTGTCTGGAATTTTTTGTAATGTGGCGATGTTTGTGATGAAACAGGGAATCCTAGCTAATGTTTGATGGCTCCACATTTGCATAAATATCAACACTAGATGCATCTTACTTACACTTGGTGTTTTTGTACTGTGAGAACTGAGTGGACTGGACCTAAAATTAGGCATATTTGAAGAAACCAATTAAGCATTGTCCTACATGAAATTTGACCTGACAGTCACTTCCTTCTGGTGAATTAGCCAATTAAATATTTAGCATAATTTGCAAGATGTTTCTACTTTTTATATGACAGAGTATTTCTTTCTGTCTTAGTAATTTATATTCATGTTTTCATTTTAATTTTGAAGGTTTATAGCATCTTGAAAGATGTTAGCCCAACGATTCTTCAGGCAGTTCTCAGAAGGAAAAATTCAATCTTTCTCAGCTCTATGCTTGTGACTCCAAATAGTCATCGAGTGAGAGAATTTGGGCATCGTATTACTTTGGTAAGTGAATTATAATTCTCCACCTGCTCTTGTACAATTGGCAAACTCCATTGTTTTGTTCCACTCTTTTATATTTCTTAGTAATTACATGCTATCTTTGGGCTAACCTCTTAGGATGAAAGTACAAGGATGTATAGAAAGCTGCTTGATTTCAGAGGTACACCAAATGAATTGGGTGCTCGTGTTCTTGACCGTTATAAAATTTCCAAGGCAAGAATATTGATCGTCTTCTTTGTCTTCTCTCAGCACACTCCCATCCCTTTTCAAAGAAATTATTTACATTTTTGAACTTCTTTTGCTGCAGATACGAGCTGAAAAATTGTCACCCATGCATCGGATATATTCTGAAAATAAATCAACAAGTGATGCTTCCAATACATCTGGTCTGAAACACATAAAAGAACTTCTACTTGGAAAACGGACAAATCATGCTTTCCGCATGGTGGTCGTTGGGGATTCCCATATAAAAGTGGATGAAATAGGGGTGCCAGCTCAAATTGCAGGGAACCTGTTGGTACAAGACCATTTAAATGTGTGGAATTGGGATAGACTAGAACCTTGCTGCGATTTTATGCTTTATCAAAAGGGTGAAATTTCTGTTCTTAGAAATGGTAAGAAACTTTGTATTAGGTCCAAGTACTCACTGGAGGGAGGAGATATTATATACCGGCCTCTCATTGATGGAGATATTTTGTTGATTAATAGGCCTCCGTCTATTCACCAGCATTCCCTTATAGCTGTGTATGTCAAAATTCTTCCAACAAATTCGGTCTTCTCTGTCAATCCTATTATTTGTTCCCCACTTCGAGGAGACTTTGATGGAGATTGTCTTCATGGTTATGTTCCTCAATCAGTAGATTCTAGAGTAGAGTTGAATGAACTTGTTGGTCTGGATAAACAACTGATCAATGGACAGAGTGGTCATAACCTCTTGTCGCTTAGTCATGATAGTTTAACTGCAGCACATTTAATTCTCGAGGATGGGGTTTTTCTGAATAAATCTGAAATGCAGCAGCTGCAAATGTTTTGTCATCATCAGTTGCAATTGCCAGAATCAGCTTCATTGGGGACTTCTTTGTGGACCGGAAAACAATTATTTAGCTCGCTTTTACCTTCAGATTTTGATTTTGTTTATCCGTCTAACAATGTCCATATCAGTAGAGGGGAGCTTATAACATCTCCTAACGGTTCTTCATGGCTACGTGACAGTAAAGACAACCTGTTCAACTGTCTTATCAGATATCGCCGATATGAAACTCTTGACTTCCTGTTTGCTGCGCAGGAAGTTCTTTGTGAGTGGTTGTCAAAGAGGGGATTGAGTGTTTCATTGGCAGACCTCTGCCTTTCTTCTGATCCATACTCTCAGAAGAATCTTATCGACGAAGTCTCGTGTGGTTTGCAAGAAGCAGAGAGGCTATCATATATAAGGTTGCTTATGGTGAGTTATAACAAAGATTTCCTTGTTGAAAGCTCCGAAGAGAATGAAAACGCTGTGAGTTTTGGAAAGAAATACTTGTCTATTGCACAGCAGAAGTCAGCAGCACTTAGTCAAACTTCCATTTCTGCTTTCAAGCAAGTCTTTCGGGATATTCAGAACTTGGTTTATCAATATGGAAGCAGTGATAATTCATTTCTGGCAATGTTGAATGCTGGTAGCAAAGGGAACGTGCAAAAGTTAGTCCAACATAGCATGTGCCTAGGGTTGCAACATTCTTTGGTTTCATTATCGTTTCGAATCCCTGATCAGCTCTCTTGTGCTTCATGGAACAACCAAAAGAACCATTGTGCTGTTCAGAAATCCCATGGAATCCAAGAATGTTCTGAGTTGTATATCCCATGTACTGTAGTTGCAAATTCTTTCCGAATGGGCTTAAATCCTTTGGAGTGCTTTGCACATTCATTGACAACACGTGACAGTTCTTTTAGCGGGCATGCTGATGTTTCTGGGACTATAACTCGTAGGCTCATGTTTTTCATGCGTGATTTAGTCACTGGATATGATGGAACTGTTAGAAATTCTTATGGGAATCAAATTGTTCAGTTCTCCTATGGTTCTGATGCTATTTCTACTACCCATAGTGATGCTCTTGATGCCTCGAATGAGAGTCTGTATGCTTGTAATTCGCCGGGTGGTCATCCTGTTGGTTCATTGGCAGCTTGTGCCATTTCAGAGGCTTCATACAGTGCTTTGGATCAACCAGTCAGTGCATTTGAACCATCACCTCTGTTAGCTCTAAAGGTTCTCTCTCCAGCACAACTCTGGCTATACTTCTGTTTTTTGCATTGTTCAAGTATACTGTGTAGGCCAAATGCACTATTTATCACTTAACGTAATCTCATGAGCTTCTTTATGCATATATGTTTGCTGAAACTTCATCAAGTGCTTGGAGAATTTAGAGTTGACTAACGACGTTTCTATTTAGTTTTCTGTTGAGAATGCCTGACAAAATCTTGCCTATTCCAATTTAACCATGCAGAAAGTCTTGGAATGTGGAGTAAAGAAGAGCACTGGTGATAAAAGTTCATCACTTTTTTTGTCCAGAAGACTTGGAAGATGGGCAAATGGTTTTGAATATGGAGCTTTAGAAGTCAAGGATCATTTGGAGAGAGTGCTATTCTCTGATGTAGTCTCAGAAGTAGCAATATTGTAAGTTTTGCCTATCTACTTTTTGAGCCTTCTATTTTAATATTTTTGGTACTCATATTTATCAAGTATTATTTGAATATTTGAAATGATCTCTTATTTATTTCTTCTGTCTACACTAAGCTTGTCCTCCCAGACCTACATTAGTACGTGGGTTTGTCATTTTCACATAGACAAGGTAATACATTTAAATTAAATACATTCTACTTTTGGTGTCCATGAATTGCATTCTCAAGTATTTGTGTTCTTTCAGGAACTTGCAAAGAAGAAACGGCTGAAGTTGCGTAATGTTATTGGTGCTCTTTATATGAAGCATGATGCTGCTAGAGTGAAAGCAAAAATGCCAAACTTGAAGATAATAAGCAAGTAAGATGCTTCTGGAAAAAGGCCCATCTGTATTAGTTGCAACATGTCTTCCAGATGCTGAGGAAATTTTCTGTATAAAAAGAAAAGGAGAGAATAAGTCTTAAGAGTTGCTTTTCAGTAGTCCTTTATTTATCAGGTAATTTTCTTTGTTTTAGCCTATGACGTACTTCTGATCTTGGCGCTCAATTGGCAGGGGCTGTTCCGAAGCTGACCTGAAATATGGAACTGGCACAAAAATTTGCATCACAGTTGCATTAACTGAAAGCGCCAGTAATCTGGAAGTAGAACTGGGTACTCTTCGTGAAATGGTTATACCGGTCCTTCTTCAAACTGTTATAAAAGGTTTGTATCCGATTGCTAAAATCCGCAAGTTCTTGGTATCGGAGCCAAGTAATAAAATATGAATAAGATATCGTTCCCTCGAAGACCAAGTACTTAATCTAGTTTTAATTAATACTAACTCTAATCGAATAAACAACTTGTGATTGATTGATTTTTATAACTAGCTATCTAAACTAATCTAATGAGCAACTTAGAAGCGTTTGAAAAGTCAATTAAAAGCAAGCACTAAGACATCGAACCTCCCTTTATTAATTCGTTTTAACACAACTCAAGACAATGACATTTATTTAACCTTGACGTCAATTGTTCGTATTTTGTTCAATAATTTCTTTTGAGTAGAATTAAATCTATCCTCACATGTGACTTTCCAATATTTTTATAAAAGATGCGAACATGCAACGATGCATTAGAACATAAGAACATCAATTCAATCATGCAAGACATAGTGATATATCTCTATTCGATATGGACCTTACAATGATTGTTATCACATGCTATATTTCTTATTCTTTCTCTCGAATAAAATAAAGATTATACATCAATTCAATTATTAGTTTGTTAATTGAAAGCATCAAACATTATAATAACATTTAAGATAAACAATATTTAATGTTGAAGTCTTGAAATTAATATTATAACTTAATAACAATGGGTTCATCTAAGTCCTTATGACTAAAAGTTTAGTTGAGCATTACAAAATTATAAGAATTCATGCTTGAATTAGGATACATCACCCGAATTTGAGATGTATGAAGAAAAAGAGGAAAAGCCACGAGTTCTTGAATCTCTTGAATCTTTTTTGAACAAACTCATGTTACAACAAACTCATGTTACACCCTCTTCTTCTTTGCTCAAAACCCAAGAAATAGTCTTCAATTTGCATATTACAATGAAGAATTCTTGTTTCTTGCCTCTTGTTCTCTCTAATGCTTCGTCTCCCGAAATTGTGCCTCTAAGTAGTTAAAAATGTGGTATAATTGCGTTTCATAAAGAGTTGGAGTTAAAGAAGGAAACAAAATTTTTGCTGACGATTTGAACCATGCGATTACACAGTTATTCCGTTTTGCTAACTTGAATGATTTGGACTGACCTTGCTATCACAAGGTAGTACTTTTGTTCTATCTCCACTTTGGTCTATGATTTCTTCATCTTTTCATCTTGGATCCTCTTTTGTGTTTTCCACGAGTAATTTAACTCCCAATTTCATCCAATTTGATCCATGTAATCTTCAATTGTCCATTCGTGATCTGAATCAACTTTTGAAAATTTACAATTTGGTCCCTAGACCTTACAATTCTTCCCTTTTCGCCCTCTTTGGCTTATTTTTACTTCTTTTCATCAATAGCCATCCACACTTGAGTTTATCCTACAACAATCGTTATTTGACCAAATTAAGTAGTAATTCCATCAAATTGACTCCCAAATATCTATTTTTGATTGTCCTGATATATATCAAACATGATAATTTCTTGTTGCTTCTGATGTTATCTGTTACATCTATTGATTTGTATAGTTTTCATTCTGAAAGACTTCCTTTATTAGAATTAGGTTGTTTCATACTACCTTAAAGGTTGCTTGTTAAGTGGAATTTTTCTTTTAGTTTGGCTAGAAAAGGTGCACCTGCTATGTCCTTAATTGCAACCTATGAACAGGAAGGGTGGGAAACTTTGAAAGACACATACCGTATCCACCTGATTTATCTGTACGACTATTGCCGACTATATTTTGAAGTTCATTACAAATTAGAAGGAAATTGGAAGTGGTTTCTGAAAGTAATAGACAAATTAAGAGACAGCTTATATATATCTATTTATGCCTTATGAAATAGTTTGCCAGGATACATTTAGGACTCAGACCAATTAACGGTTTATAAATCATCTTCCAGATTTCTAATTTAAGAAGATACTTCCTAGGCCAGGTAGCTTTCTGTCCGTCCTGCTTGGGACATATCTTGGAGGTTGGAGTAACGTGTACAAAGATAAATATATTTGATTGACTTGAAATTTATCTGAGTTTTTTATTGTGGAAAATCTTGAACATGGAGGAATTTAGAAATTAGGAAGAGAAGTACAAGGTATCATATGGAGGGACTTTAGTTTTCTACTTAAGGGCCTGTTTGGTACAGATTCTCCAATTCTACAGTAAATCAATTCTTATTTTCAACCACACATTCTTCAATAAAATAATATTTTCCATCACATCAATAATCTTATCTTCTTTTTCAACCACACATTTCCCATCATATCACTATTCAAAATCAATTCTTCCCCCAAAATTAATTTTTGTATATACTTTTATAGAAAATATTTAAGTTCTACAAACACATGGTGCCATGTAAGAGGAACCCTCACAGGTATTTCAATCTTTCCAACTTGTTATTCAGGATTCCCCGAATTCAAGAAGGTTGATATCTTATGGAGAGAGAGACCAAATCGTTCAAAATTTCCGAAGGGCTCTTCAGGTGAAGTTTATTTGCGTATTTTCATGTCAGAACACTGTGATAGGACTAAATTCTGGAGCATCCTCAACGATAAGTGCTACCGAATAAGAAATATAATTGATTGGGAGCGCAGTCATCCGGATGATATTCATGACATCAGTCAGTTCTATGGGATAGATGTAGCATGGAAGTACTTTGTCGATGTGAGTTTTCTTTCTTACCCACATTCCTTTTAATTGCACATAGGCATTCCATTAATTGCATGTTTGGCAAAGCTTAAATTATAATTTAGGCTGGTCAAACACGCTTTTTATCCATACATTCTATGGGCTCGCAACTTACCTCACTTTTTATCCACACAATGTGTGACCTGCTGCTTAAATTTTAAGAACTCCCAAACAAACAATGAATCTGATAATGCATCTTCAAATGCAGAGTTTGAATTCTGCAATCTGTGATACTGGCAAGACCATCCTTCCGGATCATTTAGTTGTCACCGCTAATTGTCTTTCGGCTACAGGGGAATTTGTTGCCTTAAATGCCAAAGGACTTGCACAGCAAAGAAAGGAAACTTCCATTTCTTCGCCCTTTTCACAAGCATGCTTTCTGGTTTGTAGTCATATAAAGCTATAGCCCTCTATTTGTTCTCCATTATTGTTTATCACCTTGGAGGAAATTATGTTGCTCATGTTTTCTGCACTTCTGATTTTGTCACAGAATCCTAGTGATTGCTTCGTTAAAGCTGCTAAGACTGGACAAACAGATGGTCTTCAAGGGAGTCTTGAGGCATTGGCATGGGGACAAACTCCCTCGATTGGAACTGGTTGTCATTTTGATGTTATATATAATGGGAAGGTAAACAAAACGTACTCAATGCTGTGTCAATGTTAATTCGTTACAGATAATTTTTTGGATTGAATTTATGATAAGCATATCATTTCACTAAGTTATAAAGATTTCTTTATCATACGCATCCATACATAGATCAGACTATTGCATTGTTGAAGGTGATTACTCCTTTGGTTTAATGGTTTCTACTTCATCGTGCATCAGGGACATGAACTTGCTGAGCCTGTAGATGTATATAGTCTGCTGAGTACCCATGTCGGTTCTACTAAACAGAAAGAGAAAATTAAGTTACCAGTGAAGCAAAAAGAAACACCAGGCAAATCTGTCACTGACTGTCTATTGAAAGGAAAGGGCCTTAAAAATTTGACAAAAGATACATACTCACAATATATCTTACTGGATGACGTACACAGGATTTCACGGGCATTGCAGCGTATACTACATGAGTACGTAAATCCATTTATTTATTTTTTTCCATTTTTATGCGCTTAATTTTTTAACTTAGTGAATCACATGGTTAATGGTTGCAAATCCAACATTTGCGTAACCTGTTGATATGCATTCTCGTTAAACCAAACAATCCTTGTTAATTACATTGCAGCTCACAGATTCTCTTGCCAAACGTGGAATTTCTCAACACTGTTCATGAATATAGATGAACCCAAAATATACAACTGCTATAGCCTTTGTTATGTCTGTATCATGAAGTATATTAATTGGATTTTATTGAGTTTGTTTTGAGTTTTAATTATCGTGAGAGTTGAGACCCTATAATCTGCTATTCCTTCTAGTTGCGAGTGTATTTATTTTCCATTGGTGGTGTAGGTACCCTATTGATCACCTGTTAACTGGAGAAGATAAGTCTGCTGCAATGAGGGCTCTACAGTTTCATCCTCGATTCAAAGAGAAGATTGGAACTGGTGCTATGGAGATAAAGGTACATTCCACACATTAATATTATATAAAGAAGCGCTGGATTGAAAGGGAAGATGGAAAATTTTGTCTCATCTTTTCCTTGTGTTTCAGATTGGCGGTCATCCAAAACATGTGGGATCGCGCTGCTTTGTACTGATAAGGATGGATGGAACAGTGGAAGACTTCTCATATCACAAATGCATTCATCACGCTCTTGAGATGATCACTCCTCATAAGGCAAAAGCTTATCATTCAAGATGGCTCAATGGAGCAATACGCTCTGAAAACCACAAGGACGAACCCTGTTAAATTTCATGGCTCAGCTAGAAAAGGAGGGAAAAAAGAAGGTAGTTTTAAGTTTTAATTAAGAGGAGCATATGACATTTTATTTTTCCAATTTTAGCTTTTGATCATAATGTAAGTGGGATAACCCAAGCTTCTTTTTGCTGCTTCCGCTAAAGTTTCTTTGCCCGAGAGAAAGGCGAAGGAGATTTAGCGGAAGTAGCAACGAGAAAGCTTTCACGGGTTATCCCTTTTCATGTTGTATCATCGTTCTGTACTATTAATCACTCCTCGTCTTTGTATCGCATACTATTTTTTACTTGCTAAAGACAGTACTCTCTTGACCTAAGTTAGTTAATTTCATTGAACATTCAATGGAATCTCTTATAATTGTTCTGATGCCATTTTTTACCTATGTATTGGTCTTCCAATGTGTAGAGCGGTATCGTGCCTGGAGTGATATAAATCGTGGATCCCATGGNTATCGTGCCTGGAGTGATATAAATCGTGGATCCCATGGAATGTTAAAATTATAAATGAATGGTAATTGTGTGGATAAAAATATGTTTGACTAGGATCTGGACTTGGGCTTTTGATTGGACTGAGACTGGCTATGCAGAAAGTTTATGGCCCAGTTTTAAACAAAACGGACCGGTACATAATAATTGAAGTCGATTTTTTTTGTGTTGAATTTGCTATGTAAAATTACAAAACTAGACCACTTTACCATAGCACTGTTTTTATTATTAGAGAGAAAATAGAATACTTGAGAATTTCAATTGGTATTAGAGTCGTCACAAGTCTTACATTACCTATTTATAAAAATTATGCGTACACAAGGTTTTTGATAAAAAAAAATCGATTTACATGTGATTTAGATGAAGTAGTGTAGTTGAATAGATATATACACACATTTAAATAATTTACAGTCTTTTCACTTGAAAAATTTTTTGTAGTTAAATTTTACAGTCAGCTTGAGTCGAGTTTAATAACTATGTTCAATTGAAATAAAGAAAGTACTCATTAATAATTGGAGCATAATTTTGAGTTAATTTTATTGTTGAATATTAATTTATGTTTGTTTTGCTTTAAATCAGGTCTCGAGAGAGAAATAAAGGAAAAAAAAAAAAGGAATAAAAA
>CAIGRT010144409.1:0-10477 GCA_903798405.1 Fraxinus platypoda | reverse complement strand
GTAAGGCCGTGTGTACATGATTATGTACACATAGCATGATTCGGCCAAAAAACTGCTACATCATTTCTGTCAACAAATATGTACAAAAATTATGTATGTAACCGTTCTCTATCTTTTATATATCATGTTATGTGTACATAACATGGTACGTAGTTGTGTACATGATGTGAGAGGGGGTGGGGCCCGCGCTACTGTACACATAGCATGAAATCCGTCCTAAACAAAAAATTTACTTCATCAATGTAAAGGATGCAGAATATTATCCAAACAGTTGGAAGTTCTAAAGGATGGCAGATTGCAATTGACTGTGTATGGATTTTCATACATCAAAATTGTATGATGTTAAAAGATTAATTTTTAATCATCATAAATGGACCAGATGAGTAAATGACATCCTTGTACTTGACGTGATACTATAATAAATTCGTAAAAAATAATTCTTTTATATTCTAATGGAGAAATTATAGTGGAGATTAAATTATTTTTTTGTAAATGAATCTCCCACACATTTGCTAAAACTTTTATCAAAAACATTGTCAAACAACCCCTTAATCAACTCCATTGTTTCCACTTTGAAGGTGCATAATACAAACTATAGGATTGAAACCATAACAGGCAAAAAGATAATTCTGAGTTTACAAAAGGATGCATATCTATAGATTAACAATATAAATCTGTAGTCTATCAGGTAAAATAGCACCAGAAATTATACAACTCGAGAGGGGTCTCTCAAATTACCCATCTTCACCCTTCTTCTGCGCCTCATTACCAGATGCGATGCCCGCTTCACCATATCCATTGCTCTCGTCAGCAGCTTGCGGAAGCAAACCAGGACCAACTCCATTCAGTCCAAAATACATATCCAAAGGAAGGCTAGCTGCATTGATTAGGGCAGTCAAGCTCATCCCAGCAGCCTCTTCGAGCATGTTGTCCTCATGATGAGGATCAGAATTCAAGTCGAGTTGTCCCTTGTTGGTCTCTGCCAACTCCAGTTGATTTCCACTCGTACCGGCTGCATTTTCTGTATGAATCATACGCAGCAATGCATGTCCAGCAATTTCTTCGTTTTCAATATCATCATTTGAGGGACCCTTTGCCCGGGCAAGAAGCTCAGCTTCCCGTTCCGATTGTCGCTTTTTCTTACGCATCATGAGTGTCTTGAAGCGACGTCTAACTGTCAAGCAAACATTGCATTTGCATGTGGGCTCATGCTTACCTTTCCCACTTGGAGGTTGAATGCAGACAATGCACGAGCAACCGGGGCGATGCCGAGGATGTTTTGTAGTGACTCCAACAGAAGACTCTCCCAACTCACCCATGTTGTCTCCCAGAACGGCAGCAGTTGCCAAGGCATCTAAGCCAGAAGGCTCCCCATCTTTGGGTGCTTTGTTATCTGCAATTCTTCGCCTCTTAGAATCTTGAAAACACGAAGAAAGTTCAAGAAAATTTATGAATGTTGATTGGTTGGAAAAGTTGAATCAAAATCTGAAATTGGTTGAAGAGGCCAATAAGGCATAATAAAACAGAAGCAAGTTGTAGATACATCAGGTTCTCATTGTAGCATTAACATGGAAACCATTAAATTAACAAATGTTATCGTAAGCCCAATCCTTGATAAAAGTAGCTACAGAACTACTCAATCCATAATAAACTAATATGGCATGTTTGGTAGCAAAGATTGAATGACACTGGATAGTATCAAGGAAGAAAAGAAAGCCGAACTTTTGTTCACAAAATAGTCTAGTCCTATCTAGTATTGTGTACCGAGAATGCACTTACAGGATAAGAATGTAATAGAAGATTCTATAAGAACATATGCACTAACCTCCACTAGAAATAACCAAGAATGAAGTAGCTCATCTTATGCATTTGGACGGTTCCAGAAATGAGTGAAGCTTCCATGTAGAGCATATAAAATTATGTTGCAGCAACCCACTCCACATACTTAAAATGGACGATGACGTGGGATACAACGACATGGGATACAAGGCCTATGTGACTCGAATAACACAAATTTAAGCATCTTAGTCTAATCTATTAGTTGTCACTTCGTCATATAGAATGAGCTAGAATTCTTAAACTATCTAGCAACGCATGCCAGATTCTGCTAAATTCATGTTAAGTGTAGGAAGCATGACATGAATGTTTATGTACCCTATGAAGGATCAAGGACTGGAAAAGAGAGAAATTGTGTTCCCCTAGAGATTATCCGAGCTTTCATAGACAGAAACATAGGTCTCAAAGACATTGCATCTTCTTGTTATGGATTAAGCCATAATCTCAAATATGAGAGCAGTATTAAGCAAAAAAAAAAATGAAAATGAGTTTGGGGAAAAAAGAGTTTTAAAGAATCTCTACCAAACATGGGCTAAATATACCTCTGAAACCAAAATACCTAATAATAGGTCAATCAACAATAGAGGGAAAATTTGTATAGCTTGATTAGAATCCACATGGTCCAACAAAAATGAGAACATTACTACTAGTGATAGGAATGTAACGACGATCCCCGTTAAAGCGATATAGGTTCAAGCATTTCTTCTAAATTTTGTACTAGATCCCTCATTTCTTAGGCATGTAAACCAACTTTTTCCTTAAACAAACACATTTCATTTAGCAGGACATGCATTCACAATGACAAGGAATTAAAATATCTGATCACTCATCATCTTAAATCCCATAAACATTTTGTAAAAGCTAAGTTAATCCCTTCGTAAGGTAGGAAGAATTGGTTAGCACTCAACAGTACCAAGAAAGAAAAAAGCTAAAATTTTGCAAATTATATAGTACAGTCCTGCCTAGTACTATGTAATAAACATGCACTTGGTGCCGCTGTGTTATTCTTCATGGGTGCATTCATGCATGTGCTATGTGCGAGAGACAAGAAGAAAGGTTTCTACAAAGGAAACAGTACCCTGGTTGATACCCTTGTCAACTCTAAAGAAAGCATCCACATCCCTTGGATTTATATCCTCTAGAGCAGCACACGAACGCCTGAAAAAAAAAGTAATACTGACCTTATAAGTTAACTCTGGTTTCTTTTCTTATTTTCCTCTGGAGAGGAACTGGAGAGGGGGTAGATAGGTTTACGTCTTTATTTTATCATGTGTTTCTTTATTCGACCGAGATGCACATAAGGTTGTGGATGTTGACCAGTATTTCTAGCTCAATTAATTTGATGCTTCAACAGTTATATTACTAGCAAAATTTCCAGCTATTTCACCGAAAAACTTCGCATTGTTTAATAAAATCTTCACTTAATACATTGTTTAAGCCAAGAATAAATTAAGAGAAAAATCAAGATCTGTAGACCTGTTTGAGTCCCATATATTCTCTGAACACGTCCACTTTGCAGAAAGAAGAGCATGCAAAGGCAACCTTCTCCATTTTGAGCAACTGTCACATTGAGCCAATTGTTCCTGCTCCCTGAAAAGAGTACTAAATATTTTCAGATCTATATGGCATATTATAATCTAACACATAGCTGGTTAATGGTACATGCTACCATCATAAAACAACGTTTGAACTGGTTGATTGTCTAAGACGAATCTCATTTTTGACATTATAGAAAACTAAGGAAAAGTGCAATTGCACATCTTTTCTTAATCTTTTCATATAATGTGCATATTTAGGTTAGCAAATAAAATCTGGAGAATTTGTTACTTCATCAATAAGATTATAGTGATCCTTACCCAGAGAAGGAAGATGTAAAATATGTCCTCTTTCCAAAAATTGGTGGTTCCTAAATAACAAAAATCGAATAAACACTTAAAGCACATTAAAATTATGCTGGAGTTAGACTTGTGTAGCATTAATCAAAGTTTAAAGAAAATAAGAACAACAACCAGATATCAAAGAAGAAAAGAAAAGATTTCTAAATGAAACTTTATTAACCTCAAATTCTTCAAATGCATGATCTTCAATCATGACAACCGTAGGGTTGGAAGTTGGACATGGACGGAACAACTCTTGCGCTTCTTCCCAGGTGACTCTAAGCTCCATAGCTTCATCACTATGCATAAGAAGCCTCTTATTTTTTATGTTTTTCATCTTCTTCTTCTCTAAAATTGACGTAGGCCGTTGCATAGAATCATCACTTGTTCTGCCTCCATTCTATCATTTTTTGGAAAATCAAGGCAATCTCAATTGACATTTAAGTTTTAAAAAGATAAAAGTGCTAACGCCCCAATGATAGAAAGGGACCAACTTACTGGAAGCAGGTTATCGGTATGACCAGAAACTGACGTTTCTCCTGGAGAACCACCATGTGGAATGGTAGGCGTTTGGGAACCCTACTTGTTAGCATTTGAGTTATGCATAAAATATTTAACACAGCTAATAAAATAGAAATCAAAAAAGACAAGCAAAGAGCAGACCAATAACTAAGAAATCTACCTGCATATCAGAAATGGTGGTTGCTTTCCGACAACCTATGACAAGCTGACCCCCAGGATCTCTCTTGCTAAATGTGACTAACAAAAGACAAATAAATGCATGTCAAGAAGGGCATTAGGTTCCATCAAATGGATACAGAACATGGAAAATGGGAGACTTAGCAGATTATCTCGAATACTGACTAGCATCTATACGCATCAACCGAAATGCTCGAGATTACAATATTCCTACCATGCGTCTCCAATGACAGTACAAAGTGAAGAGAGAACTAATTATTTACATCAAAATACGGATATATGTAACTCTGTCTCAAACAACCACTAATTGTGACCCAAAGGTCTAGGAAAAAAGAGGAGAAATGTTCCAAAAATAGTACAAGGAAGTTTTGTCACAGATTAGTGATTATCATTGATATCAGTAATAAGAGAGGAAAATTTATAATAGAGTCTGTGGGTTTGTAGCGAGAAAAATCACCATAAGTAGCAGTTATAGAACCACAAAAACTAAATGAAGAAGAAAACAAGCAAAAGTTTCAGACTCAGGATTATAAAAGAGACTGTTCAGTACAATAAAGTAAATCTTTAGGATACCTGTGTCACCAGCTTGTACTTGCAAACTTTGGATGCAAGGGGTTACTCCCTCTAAAACATACATTCGGCTGTTATTATTGGGCCAAAATCGGAATTGAAATGTCCACTCATTCCCCTTTATGTCCTGAATCCTAATTGGTATACCTTCTGATTGATTAATAGAAGGAAAATACGCCTGCAGAACACGTTAGTTTAAAATATAATATAAGAGGAGAAAAGCAAAAATAACAAAGTGGGTATGTTGCCAAGTTTAAAACTACATCCTTGTACGGGTCATTTCTGAGGCCAAAATGAAAACTCACTTCAGCACATGCTTTGGGAAGAACCAAACGACCAATCCGTCCAGCGTCACTAGCGCTCAGAACCTTTTCGAACAATGGTGTGATAGGAGATTTCAAACTAAAAGATGACAATTAAGGTAAATAGCAGATATAAAATAAAAAATATCTAATAACTAACATCAAATTAAAAAAATTTATGTCATAACCAATTAAATGGAGAGCATGGTGACAATGCAGAAGAAATTAGTATGGATACTCTCCAGATAATTGCTGCAACTCCTTCTCTGTAATCCTCGGCCAGTATCGAGGAAGCAACTGATTGCGGCCCCTTCCTTCAGCAGGAGGCCTTGCAACGCGCACAGTTCCTTTGTTTTGCTCAGAGACCAATACAGGCGGTTTCAGCAAAATATTGTGTGACCTCTGCCCATGGGCGGATGAGCCTTTGCTCTGTTCACTTCCTTCTACGTTTCCGGCAGCAAAAGGCAAACCAGAGCTGTTGCCACCTAAAGGAGTGCTCAAAGAGATGTTTAGATGAGTCTGTGAAATAGATTCATAAACATCCTTAACCCCTTGTTTAGACCTGCAATTGTCTGTCTTGGTATATGAAGATGATTCACCCGATCGTTGGGTACGACTTACAAATTGTCTGTTCCTTTCCACGGTTTCTCGTTTATGAGAGTGAAATGTTTGTCCAGGTTCATTGGCCCCTACAGTCTTTGTCAACTGCAGTAGCCTCTCCATACTAAAATTTTCATCATTAATTCTACTCTCGACAGCTGTTGGATGCACATCTCCAATACCGTTTGTAACAAATGTGCCATTTGGAATGGCACCACCAGGGATCTACAGGAACAAATTTGGATATATTTACCGTACGTGGTAGATGTAAACGATGCCTAATTGATTAATAGTATAAATACTCTAAGCTAGGATACATAATGTGCCAATAATGTGCACAAACAATCAAAACATATGTAGATTCAAGATTCTCATTGCAACGCAGATCATTTTGCAAGCTCAAATAACCAGATACCTGCATTGATTGCATTAAATTAATTTCCATACGCTTTGCACAGTTTATGCACCCTACACCTCCAAAATCCATGTATTCATGTAAAAATTTTGAAGCTATGCATCCACAATGGATGCGCTGCCAATAAATTTCAAAAAAGTTAGAAATTGCCAAAAAAAAAAACAAAAAGAAGAAAGAAAAATGCATAACAATATGTACACATCTAACTATTATTACCTTTGCACATACTCTACATTCCCTCCAACCAGATTCCTCTCGGTGGAATGACTCGCAAAAAACTGAATTTTCATAAGCAGATCTGAAATGCACATCAAATAAGTAGCAAGAAGAATATCTGGAAAATAGATTTTCTAAATGGTTTTGCACCACATAAAAAACGAACCAACAGAATAATAGAAATGAAACTCCAATTCCTTTTTTTTGAGGTCCTCTTCAATATATTTCTTTTCCTTCAGATAAATGTAAAACTCTTCTTAGTTGATCTTTTCTTAAATCAAATTTAAGTTCAAATCACACTCCTTCACATGCAGCTCTGTCCAACTTAGTCGGTCTTTTCTTAATTTATCTTCGATTAGTTAGCACCTCTGCTTTTAAGTGTATATAACGATTTCTTATTTTATTCAGTCTATTATGACCATGCATACATGTTCACATTGTCATCTCTTTACATTGTTTATGAAAGTCTGTCCTCTGTTTTTCTTGCTTTTAATGCTTGCTCTCGTCTTCAATCTTGAGTTAGTGGCTCTTCGATTCCATTTCGATTTCTCAGCATTTTCACAACAAATTAGAGCTTTTGGAAGTAGACTCCTGGATTCTGCAGAATTGGATTTTGATTTAAGTTAACGAGCAAGAGAAATCTCCAAGGAAGAGTGCAGCCGTAAACTGGTTGGAGCAATTGAAAATGACCAAATTATTGGCCAACAGACGGGTCTTGAAAATGAGACTGCACGCATTTCAGATGGAGCACAGGAAGAACATTTCAGACCATATTGATGATTCTGACAAGATCATTTAGGATCTTCAAAATGTACAAGTGGAGGTTGACGATGAAGACCGGGTTGTTGTCCTATTAAGCTTCTTACAAGAATATTATGAACACTTTGTGGACCATGATGTTTGTCAGGGAGAGCCTATCCATGGCGGAAGCCCAAGCAACCCTCAACTCTATAGAATTACAAATGAGCTTGATGTATACGAGAATGCAGAAAGGTCAACAGCAAGGGGAATTCTTGGTTGACAAAAGGGATTTAAAAGAAAAGAAAAGGACTCAAAAGGATTCTTAAATTCCATTTTAACTTCTGCACATTTTCACTACACCCTCCTCGTCTCATCAACTAACATTACGTAAAAGAAATGATGACCAAAGCTTAAATGTGATATTTTCCATTTCTTTCAAGTAGAACATAAACTTAACGGAAATAGAGAATGTAATACAACATATAGCCAGTGTTAGACTTGAAGATCATGGCGCTATGCAAATGCAAACTACAACCTTAAACCTTTTAATTTATGTTGTTCCATGTCTAAAAATCTTCATGGAGCTGATAAACCTGGATGTAAATTTGATTATAGTGGAAATAACCATATTGGGCCACAAATTTATCAAGATCCTATATAAAATTGAAGCTTCAAACAAGTACACGATAAAAGAATCAAAAACCCCGAAGGAAAATAGAAAAAAAAAATGTGAAAAATAGGGAATGCTAAAAATGAAAAAGATAACAAAAGAAAATCCTAAATATAGAAAATATTCAGTGTGGGATGCAAAAAAAATGTCCATGATAAAACATAAGAATCTCCTTCTGTGCGTTATTTTTGGGATCAAATTCCACATCCCCAAACAACCCTTCACATTATGAATTTAACCGGATAGAAGTAGTGGATGAAATTTTGATCGAACAGGGGTAAGATTGGGATCCAGAAATTACCCGCAGCTGTAACAGAGAATAGCAAATCCACCTGATTTCAAGCCCCAACCTTTCTTCCATTCCGACGACGTCGTTGCACGGCACAACTCATTCATGCAAATCTTTGACCCCATTTCTCGTAAAATTCAATCTTTCTACTCAAAATCACTGTAAAACCTTCAACAGAAAATCAAAATCAAAACCCTAAAACCACATCAAAGAAATCTTATTACAAAAACCCAGATCAAATTTTTTCATCAAAATTTCAATTCCACAAAAAAAAAAAAAACAAAACAAAACAAAATTAATTCCACATCCCAAAGAGATTAACATCCAAAAAAACTCAACCTTGTTCAAATCTATGCAACATGACGTCCCCATAATTCAGTCTCTAAACCAACGGGAGGCGGTCGGTGGAGTGAATCTGGAAGAGGCAAAAACCAACGGCGGCGGTGGGCAGTGGTCAGTGGCTCTGCTTTTGGCAGAGTTTGAAATTAAAATAAGAATTAAACAGAGGATGCAGCGATATAGATATGAGTGTACAAATAGATATGTATGTGTGGAGAGAGAGAGAGAGACGGAGGTGGAGTAGAGAGAGAAAGCGTGTGTGCATGCAAAGGAAACAGGTGCATAAAATGAAATGCATGCACGACACTTGAAGACACCGCGAGCTTGTCTACTTCTTACATCCCAATCTGCATTTTGATTTGAGTATTTGGGAATTAAAGCCTTTCGTTTGGACAGTGATACGATAACATGGCTGTCTCTCTATTTCTTGTCCGAATCCAAATTTTACCAATTTACCATATCGCCCCTACTTTTGTGAGTAATTTTACACTTTTGGTACATTAAATTGTCAGACTATATGTTTATAAATAGAGATTATCGAGAAGTGAAAAAATGAGTAGTATTTGTTCATCGTATAAAATTTGTGGATAAAAAATAATTAAATCAAAATTATTTCGTGGCCGAGCTCTTCATAAACACCTAGTAATAATGAGCCTATCGTAGGCTTAATTTCGTACATTACAGAATAAAAAGGGAACCGAATATTTCCAAATTATTCTTTAGGTGTTTTTATTTCCCCTTTTTAATATTTACTTGGTAACTTATTTATCCCTAAAGATTTACAACGTGTTTAAAATATTTACTTATAAGTAATTTTTTTATGAAAAAGCTTATTATTGGTGAAAGTTGGAAATAAGAATATAAGAAAAAATGTAGGTGGCTAGTAGATATTTGAAAATTAAAAATTAACTTTTACGTTTGCTAAGCGTGGCCAAAAATGTGGCACGTGCAGTAAGATTTCTATAAAAAGAATAAAAGTTATTGGTACCATTCTGTAAAGAATGGAAGTTTATATGTAATAGATATTTACTGATTCTATTTACAGGTAGAAGCATTAATATTTTTTTTATATTTTAAGGAATAATAATTAATTTCGGTTTGGGCCTATTTTCTTCATCATTACTTTTGCCAATTGAGAAAATACGGATGGATTTGTGTAACTAACAATTAAAGAATAAACAGATAAAAATAAATTTAAGTTATAAAGAAAAATTTAAACTGGAAAAAAGTAATTAAAATTTTAAAAGAAATTTTAAAATGTTAGCTATGACTTATTTGGAATTTGGCATCAGTCAATGGAATTGTGAGGATGTAAAGGTAATTATGTAACGTATATGAATATCACGTGATATGACGTTGTGTGTCACGAGTAAGATGAGTCGTTAGTTAGCTGGTGTTAGAAAAATTAAAGTACGCATTCAATATATCTTTTTTTAAAAGTATATTACAGATTCACGAGATATAAGTGACCTCAACTTCCATGATTTACGGATTACGTTCGATCACTTTTTCAAAATAGGTCGTCACTCTTATTCATATTCCAATTAAAAAAAAAAAAATAGCCCTTGTTTGATTTTGATTATTTGGGGTAATCAACTTTCTTCCATACTCTTCGAGCACTCATTTTCAAAAATAATAATAATAATAATAATAATAATAATAATAATATATATATATCACAGTATCATAATTTTATTCTTATTTTTTAACCACATATTTGCAAAAAATAAAATAATAATATCAGAGAATCAAAACTAAGCAAACGCTTAGGGGTCGTTCTCTTTGTGTTTCAGTTTTCTGTTTTGAGTTGTGAATTCGTTTTGTGTTTTGAGTGTTTGTTTTGAAATAGCTGAAAATGCGTTCTGGTTTGTTGTTTTGGAAAACTCTTTCTGAAAACATAAAACTAGAAAACGCGTTTACTTT
>CAIGRT010144406.1:0-14782 GCA_903798405.1 Fraxinus platypoda | reverse complement strand
CCATGTGAGGGGGGTGTACACCCCGGTGTACACCTCGATGTACCCGTAGCAAAACCGATTTTCCATTAACCACGTCGGTGTTTTTTTAATATCAGCGAACAGAGTTAGCGGGTACCAAAGCTGAAACGTAAGTAACACTTGAGTGACTAATTCATAACAAAAAAAAGGTCCGGGTGCAAAGCAAAAACGATACAAGGGGCGACTGACAATGAATTTAACCTTCTGATTTACATATTATTTCAAAATTTCACATTTTCAAAGACTAACGTATGTATACATTATACAATCCAGAGAATGCATACTCAACAAGGTTGATGTTGACAGAAAAATCTTAAGTATACAGCTGTGGAATTATGTTTGCAGAAAATTGCCTTTAGATCACTCTTTTGAAAGAAGTCTTAGATATTGCATCCTGGGTGAGGAAGAATTGCAGAGTAATTTTCTGTCATGTTTTGNATTTCACATTTTCAAAGACTAACGTATGTATACATTATACAATCCAGAGAATGCATACTCAACAAGGTTGATGTTGACAGAAAAATCTTAAGTATACAGCTGTGGAATTATGTTTGCAGAAAATTGCCTTTAGATCACTCTTTTGAAAGAAGTCTTAGATATTGCATCCTGGGTGAGGAAGAATTGCAGAGTAATTTTCTGTCATGTTTTGATGAAGAAACTCAATTCTGGGATTCAGAAGAGCAGAGGAAAGCACTGGATTTGATGGATATTGCTATAAAATGTACTGAATTCATGGCTAATAATAGGCCTTCCATGAGAGAAGTTGAGGGGATCAAGTGTAAATAATACGGGAAACACAGGTTTATAACCATATAGAAAGAGTAACTCTCTCTTTGTAATTCATAGACGCAACTTACTCAAATGCTTTCATTCTTTACAATGTTTATAATCATAGCTTGACATGGCACGTTTGATAAGTGAACTAAAATATGCGGCAGTCATATTTAATATCACTTAAAATTTAAAAACTTCGTGGCGACTTTCACTATAGGAATTGACAGTCTTGCTTTTGGTCATTTTCTCAATCAGGAGAGTGTTGTTCGATAAGTTCCCCTTCTGTCTCTAGTTTCTTAAACAATTTCGCACCGGGCCAGCATTTTTCAGCATGGGCCTCTGCCAAGACAATCCAACCCGGCCCAGCTCGTTTGAGACCTCTGCCAAAGCGAAGAAAAGCTCAAGTTGCCATTTTAGAAAAAAGAAAACTACACGTTTCCAGAAGCAGACATAATTAGTTAATTCCCTCATACCAGGCATGCAGAAGATATTCAAGCAAAGTCTACTTTGTATAAGCATAATGTTCTTCTTAGCCATCAGGGTACAACATCAGATAGTTTTAACTTCAACTTCATGTTACCAGCCATAACTACTATTTCTCCTCTAGATGGCTCCACTTTTAGAACAGTTGCTTTCTTGTTTAGGGAAGGAACATTCACCATATCACCAATAGTGGGTGGCCCACGCTTCTTTTCTGCAATGGATAAAGGCGAAAATAATGAAACTACAAGGATCAGTGTGGATTTCTAAGCAGAAACACAAACACGATTCACATCAAGTATACTACCTGCAACTGATTGCGTTTCATTATTCAACGACTCCCCAGTCCCAATTGCTGCAGAAGGTTCATTTTCTTCCGGGCTTGTGGAATGGTCATTAATTGTCGAATTATGCCTGTTGTTTTCAGCAGTCATAACCTCTGTAGGTTGATTAGGAAATGAGCGATATATTCGCAGTTTCTTGTGAAGAATGGAACGTGCCGCAGCTGCTGCCTCAGATACTTCTTGCATCATCCTGTATCTTTCTTCAATGCCGTGTTCCACTATTTTCTTTCTGGTCACCAGTAGTTTGTGATGAAGATTCTTTGAGAGCCTGAATGCCACAAAAAAAAAAGGTATTGTCAAATTGGCCCTTCGATTGCTATATTGGTAAAAAGGATTTAGGTTCAATTTTCAATTCTGTAATAGATGAAAGTAAGGTTATATATATATATATATTTTCCGTAATTGAACCTCAATCCTCGTGTATAATTTGTTGAGCAAAAAATTCTCACATCAGATTGTGTTGTGCTTCGTGAACCTTTTTGTGAAAGTTCTGCTTGGATCTTTCCATATCAACTATGATCTGCAGTTATTAACCAGTGCAGAATGCATTAGGCAAACTAAACAACAAATTTGTCGCCAACAAAATATACATTTACACGCACACCAGAAAGCAGCTAGAACCTCCAAAATACCAAACTACTGCATCATTTGACTATAAGAAATGTCTCATCATTGTTACTTGGTAAATACCAAGGTTGAATAACATCTGTGAACGTATAATACTAAGTCCCATTGGTATATTGAACTGCAGTGTAAACCAGTATAAATTTGAGGTAGACTTGTGGCTAGGGATGGTAAAACCGGTCATACAGAGAAATTTGCCATCAACCCCGGTCAAGCCCACTCCTCCGTAGGCAGGCCATTATGGGCCTCCCAGACCTGCCTAATTGACACCACTAGTTGCAGTAGGTTAATTAAAACAATGTTATCACATTTTCATGCAAACTACCATAACAAGAGTATGAAAACCTTCTTCCAAGTCCTGAATATATAAAATCAAACCTTCAACAAAAAATTTGAGAATTTATCCTTGTCATCTTTATCTTAATTAGCTGCGGACGAGTATATGAAATTACCTCGTTAATTTCGGCACTAGCTGCTCCATAAAGTTCACGAGCATCATCCAGAATCTCATTTGGTATCCCAAGTCTTTCAGCAATATTAATTGCATTTGAACGTCCTGCGATAGAAAATAATTTCATATTACTCTTCTACCGGGAGATATTTGTCAAAGAGAGTCCAGAAACAAAAAAGTTCCTATTGGAGGTTCTGCTGATTATTACCACTCATTATTGTATAGTCAGCAGACTAATCAAATCAAACTTATTGCAAAGAACTTCAAGTTAAACCAAGAGCCCATATTTGACAAAAGAAAGTTATAACCTGGTATTCCCCAAAGAATTCTATAAGTTGGCTTCAAGTTCACTTCATCAAACTCCATGCATGCATTTTCAAAGGCATCATTGCTGTCACAATTAAATTAATGAAACCTAATGTTAGAAAAGGTAAAATCACATGGCCTATATAGATGTTCCATCTTTACATCAGCTACCTGTATTTTAGCGTTTTAAGCTCTCCGTGATGTGTGGAAGCAATTGTCAGTAAGGCTCCAGTTTCTGCAAAAGATTCCAGCAAAGACATCCCAAGTGCAGCTCCTTCTAGTGGATTTGTCCCTGCACCTACCTGGAAATATTGTAAGGGATATCACCCGATAAATATTCTAATATCACCAGTCTTTTATTAACACTTTCCATTCTTCTATTCCAGCAAAAACTTGCAGACCTATTTCTCACTATATTAAGCGAGTGAAGTATGATATTTGTGACATTAAGCATCAAAGGATATATGAGAAAAAGTATTAGCCAAACATATTCTTCGGCTCCAAAAGAATCTAAGCCCTTGTTTGACAACTTTTTGAGATTATAAGCTGGTAGGTCCGATAAAAGTTGTGGGTCCAATGAAATGTGTTTTTAAACATGGGCTAAATATAAATAGATCACATACTTCATCTAATAGCACTAGTGACAGGTCACTTGAGTGGGACTTGATTTCCTGCAAAGTTCAGCGAAGGAAACGTAAAATATGTTACCATCAGAGAGAGGAGCAGCAAAAATTTGTGTAACTCATTGCAGAATGAAATTGAACGAAAATCGGCATAAATCAATGGTAATGGTCATGCAATAAAATTGTGTAAGCCCCACACTTGAGTGGAAAGAGCACAGGTATAAATTCGATAATACTTTTTTAAATCAACTACAACATTTAATTTGCAAAAAGAGTTTTTCGCAGCTAATGCAGTTGCAAGCATTCTCAGAAATCTAGGAAAATTGCATAGACCAAAAACATATCATAGATAATCCATTGATCACAAGTTTATAACAATAAAAGCTCACCTTGACGATGGGGAACGAACATAGAACCATAAAAATATTCATATGCCTATCAAAAAAACATATAAATAGAAGAAGTCCAAAGATAATCTAAACGAATGCATGAAATTATCTGTCCATGCTACAATTGCTTACTTAAAACTCTCCAATCCACTTATGTCTATCTAACCTACGGTATATCCCATTTATGAAGCCAGATAAAACTGATTGGATAGGCTGTGCAAAAGCAAGTTTCTTAGAATGTTCTCAAGAATTGCAAATAACAGGTATTCATTAGGACATCAGACTGCAGTCAACATGCTTGATCCAATATCTTCTGCAGAGAATATGTCGTATCAAAGTCCATACAATGCACAACTCTAGGAATGAGGTGATTTTTTATTTAGTGCGAGTATCATACTGTCTCTATGGCTTCAGAGAAATATAATTGCATAGACCACCTTCTCGTTTTGGATACGACTCATAAATATATAGAAAAATTTGTCACTTTTACAGATACCAAGCTATGTTATCTAATCATGTTTTAATCATAATGGATCATGTTACCAACATACGCTAATTTGTTTCAGATGGCCAGAAAAGGTAGATAAAGATTGAGATAGAGACTGTTCATCGCCAATGTCTGCAAATACAGAATCAAACCATGGGATCTTTACTGGTTCTGAAGTTAACACATATAGACCTGTAATAATTAAAAAAATAAAAATACAAAGAGGTTATTCAATAGAATAATTCTAAGCGATAGAAAACAACTAAAATATATACTTCTAAAATTCTTCCCACTATTGGGCACAAGCAAAGCAGAAGAAGCATATTCACCACTATTACTAAGAATTGACCAGTAATCAATTCAAAATGTAAAACCAAGGGACATTTTTTTCTTGGAACCAGATGGCAGGTTACAGTTCAGGGGTTTTACTTAATCCCCTCTCCTTTAAACATGCTAAAATCCTATCTGAACCTAAGTCACATAGATCAACTCTTGTGCACCTCAAGCCACAATGCAGGAGATCAGTCCAAAAAGCATGCCAAATACAGATTTTAGTCAAATGGGATATGCTAATATTATCATAAAGCAAGTATCCTCGGCATATTATCACAAGTGAGAGTAACATCTGTCATCTACAATTTATCTCCTAACTGAAATGCAGATTTTTGGAGCACTGTGATCTAAATATAATTTCCATCTTTTCCAGTCTGACTCATGTCAGGCTTAGTGTCATTTAGCAATGAATGGTTCAGACCAGTGTGCTTGAGAGCCAAAAAGCAAATGTTTTAGGAGCAGAATCCATGACCGGTATTAGATGAGCAAACGCCAACCAGTGTATCTTTTCCTTATTGGTAGACAGCCTTAACATTGTGTCATCTCCGTTCACAATTGTGACAACTCTTATATCCTATTTCCCAATGAATATTACACATTTCAAGATCTGTAGTAAATTTTCTAAAAATAATTAACAAGATCTTAGATGGTTTATCTTGTAAATATTCAAATCCCTGTCAACTAAACTATGGTGCATTTGCACTCACACATGCAACCACGTGATGAATTTGTTACTAAGGACCTAATGTATAAATATCTTAAAATGCTCATTTCATACCTATGAAAACATAGTAAAGCTTCTGTTAATCATGACAAATCAACATTTAAAAATTTCAGGAATAGGACCAAAATTAAGAGAATACAATGACAAGGATAAATCAAGAATAAGTTGATGATAGTGAAGTTGACCTGATTTTGCCATCATAGCAGCCAAACCAACCGTCTTCAAGCAAATGGTTTTGCCCCCGGTATTGGGGCCAGTTATGACGACAACGTTAGTATTCCAAGGTATGAATATGTCAAAGGGTACTGGGGGAGTTTGTTTCAGCTTAGAAACCTGCAAGTATCAGGAATAACCTACACCATGACTCAAATAAACATATTGAAGACGGAGATGCTTGTAACAGGGTTACTCAAAACCTAAAGCAAAGAACCTGCATTTGCAAAGATGATATCTTCGAACTTATTTCCTCTTTCCACAACACATTTCCTCCTTGCTGTTTTCTCCTCCTGAGTTCCTAAAGGCAAACAAAATGAACCATTTATTTTCATATTCACGTGATTTGAACTTAAACCATATAATTAACAGTTAGTTATTAGTTTCAAGTGACTGATCCTTGCTATGCCAATGCTCCTAAAATCATCTTAAGAGAGCTCCAAGAATTACTATCTAAAAAAATTTACACCAAAATATGCATATTTCCTGATAAGTATCCTTATCCCCTCACCCCCTTTCAGGAAAAACGAAAAATGAGCGAGAAGGAAAAGGAAAAAAGTTATTAAAGTTTCTTCATTTCACTTTACATAACAATAGGACCATAATATTGATGTGTTTTTCTTTCTGAACTATATGGAGCTTCAAACTAAATTATATTCTTAGTATATTTAGGGAGCCTACCTCGGATAAGGGAAGAGGGAAAGCGTAGTTTGCTTACTTCTATCCTTGGCTGGGATAGAAAGTCCCCTCTGGTCGGCAACATGAATACATGTACAAGACCAGGTTTTGTTTTGGCCGACAAAAGTATTCTGAAGATTTCTCTTACTTTAAATTTCCCAACTCGAGAAATTAAAACATTTATTTTCCATCTTTCAGATATTAGAGTCTATTTATTCCCTCCGCATGAGCTTTCAAAGATATATTGACCATAAGTTTGCATTCTGTTTGATGAACCTTACATCTACAAAGATCTAACTGGAAGAAGCCTTTCGTAATCTCATCTGACCGCTTCAATTTGACTAAACTCTCGCTCTTCTAACATCTTTTAGGGAGATCATATCACTCTATGACAAGTTATTCCCCAACCACCAAAGTCATCATTTTCCTAATTTATCCTCAATTAGTTTCACCTCTGCTTGCTGGTATATACTCTCATTTTCTTACTCACTCACTCTTGTAAGACCACACATCAATCTTGACATTCTCATTTCAGCCACATTCATCTTATATGCATTTCGTCCATTAACTGCTCAATACTTAATACCATAGGCATAGCTTATATAACAAACATTCTATCAAACATGCAATCTAACCTTAAATGTATCTTCCTACCGAATGATCTCATATCATCCAACCCACACAATCCAATGTGTTAGGTTAAGTTGTATTGGCAATTCTTTATATAAAAGGATTATTATAAAAGAAAAGGATTATCATAAAAGAGTTGTAAAAGTCTAAGAGTCTTTTGGGGTGTTGTATAAACGAACTAGGAGTCTTTGGATTCGAGTGTGGAACGTGAAAAAAGAGCCATCGGATTTATGTTAGCATGTCGTCGATCTAATGCTCGAGCGTACAAAATAGAACCAAGGTCACCCACCCGTCGCTCGAGCGAAATACTTTTAGTTCGTTGGCGCTCGAGCGACGGTATTTTTCTAGAAACTCTAGTTAACGATTTTCAAAAGTTCTATCTATCCTATATTACTCAATACCTCCATATTATAAATACCCAAGCTCTACTTCGTGAAAAGGGTGGTTGATCATTATTTTCTACCTCTATAACATCTTTTGGAGATCAACCAACAATTCTATATCTTGAAATCAATCAACAAGTTGCAAAAAACATCAAAATCATATAATCCAAAACACCAACTTCCTAAATATAATCAAGAATGTACTTTCTCAATAGATTTCAGAGATTGCTGAAAATTGAGAGAGGTTGGACCAGAAGCACAGGAAGAGTACAAAAACAAAGCATTCTTAGTGATCCACAGGATATACACAATTCCAGAAGATCGGGCGCAGGTGTGAGTAAAGCACGTTACCGCGGGTCTTAGAGATTGTAGGAATTAGATCAGCGAGTCTTGTGGATTTTCTGGGTTGGATTATACTGTAAGTTCTTATTGTTTATAGTAGAAGTTACTGGCTTAGTCCCAGAGTTTTTAATTCTGTAAAGGATTTTCTCCGTCAACTTATTTACTATTGTGGCAATTCAACATAGAATAAAATTGACTTGATTGACTAAATATCTAGAATAATTAAAAGGTGACTTATTATTTTTAAAGCTGAACTCATAACTTTCACAATGCATTACATCTTCCTCAAATCCTTATTTCTTGGTAATAAATAAATCTAAATATATTAAACGATCGCTCTTTTGGCCAACAAAATTTCTATAGTGACTCTACTATCATCCTTATTGCTACTGTAACTGAAAGGGCAATCAACGTATTTGGTCATAGTTCCACATAACCTAAAACCTTTATATTTAAAGTATTCCTGTATAATTCTTACTTAAAAAATTATCCCTCTCCTAGCCTCGTCCAATAACTATGTCTTCAATAAATTGAATATTTTTCACTGTGATTAAATTGAAAAGAACTATAGCCGCCGCCCCGCCACTACATCTAATGCTCGTGATACTACATCATAGACATCTTTAACAATATTCAATCACAAAAACATACTTTGGACAAGGTTGTTTGTGGGACAACAAAAGGGGGTGTTGTCAAATGTGGAAAGATGCAAGCAAAATCGACAAATGCATACTTTTCAGGTCCATATTCATACATCCATTATAGAATAATGGTGAAATAAAAACGTGCAAATAGATGACAAAAGCTTCAAATCAAGTTGAATGCATGACTTACAGCATTAGCATTACTGACATCCTTCATGGCCTCCCGTAAATCGTGACGATGTTGTTGAAGTAACAAAGGATGATAAGCTTTTGGCAAATACAAAGTCCATTTCTCCTGACTATGTTGTGATGTCATTAAAGTTTTGTTGTCTGGCAGTGCATCAGCAGTAAGACTGCTATCCTTATCTTGTGGCAAATATAATTCTGGGCGTGAACCATCAAATAAAAGACTGTATCGTGCTCTAGCATTGATCTGTATTAACGGGAAACAGAGAGACACAATTAAGAAATATAAACAAAATGCCAAATCATGTAAACTAAATATCAATATGAGTATTTTAATACACAACCATCTGGTATCTGACCTCCAATCACTCCTTGAAAGACAATGGTGGGTTGGCATTTGAAAGTAACAAGTTAGGCAGAAGAGGTCATGAATTTTTTTAGGCATTATCTTGAAAAATAAATACACTATCTTTAAGGAAAGAAGTGTATAAGACATGGATGATTTCTGAAGGCTGCCAAAAGCATAATATTCTGTTTCACATAACAATTAGCTTTAGACATCAGCTCTGACCACCATTCCACCTAGACAACTAGAGAAACTCTTTATTGCAGCAACATATGTGTGAGTTTTTCATCCACTAACTGAAAATATAACATTTCCCGTGATTATTTAGTCTGTCACAGAAGTAAGCATGAACAGAGTTGTTAATGCATAGAATAGAAGCGGCATCAGAACTAGGCATATGGATCAACTAGTTGCCAGAAAGAAAAAGGGATATTGTTAGTAACCAAAGAGTTAGTCAGGTTAAACATACCTACCATATCCATTTGAATCATGACATTAAATACATGTTCAATGTCACTGATGTCCATTTGCACCTACACGAATAGAAAATGAAAAATACCAATTAAATTATAGTTAAAATAGAGAAAATAATATGTTACTTTTAACAAATTTGGCAAAACCTTATTTGTTATCTTTAAGAGCACTACAGACTCTGCCTTTGCCACAGATGCCATGGATCGTTGCAATTCATCATTCAATGGTACAGCAGAAAGAGGCTCTAATATGCTTCCTCCACCTGAATCACTGGAATAGGGTATTTATTACCTGTTATTCATAAAGAGCAATATTTGTAGAATATGGAAAGACTTCCAGGCAGCAATCAATAATTTGCCTAGATCAATAACAAAAATCACTGAAGATATCAAAGAAATCTAATAGTCATACAGTTGAACAGTGTATGATCATTAATATGGGGATCTGTTCAGTCAGTTCAACAAGAGATTATTGGGAGATAAATGTTACAAAAGATACGTAACAATTGAAGTTCCATGAAAAAAAAATAATAATAATAATAAGCAATACACTTGAGATTTTAATTAAATGGTGTGTAAAAGAATATCAAAATTGCAGCACAATTTCCAATTAGTCTCTTCATGTGCACGAGAAGGTCATGAAAATTTTAAATTTCCTTTAGCTCAATTAGAAATTCCTGACCGGATCATATGTTTTTGTAAATGCATAATTCGTGCCGATTTAATATCTTTCTCGTTCATTGTATAATTTATTTTGCGATGGAAGTCATACTACCATCACGCATTGATAAACACAAATAAAATAAAATCAAGTAGAAAGGTTAAGAACAAAGGTATGGACAAAGTCCATCATGTGTACAAAATAAGATATTTGAAGAATTTGATGCACCTAGAAAGCAATAGTCCCTCAAAACTTGGTCGAATATCAGCCCCTGACTTTATGCACCATCTTCCATCAATATTACTTAATTCCTGAACCAAGAAATAATAATAGTTTAATCAATAACACATCAAATTATAAATGTAAGTACACTTTCTTTTCCATATTTGTGCCAGACAAGAAGCACAGCTTACCAAAATGGATGTTTCTTTCACTTCATTCCTAATCATGCTCTCAAGCAACTGGTATAACTGAATAGAGAAGAGAATACAACAGCAAACAGTCAGAACTTCCAGTTTCTTTGATTGGAGGGAAGCTACAGTAATTCAAGAAGAACTGTGACACTCTCCGATTGGCATAAAAGCTTCATTTAAAAAAAATGATTAACCACTTTTTAGTCTATATAGGATGGAACACTGGAAGCACTTTGGTAAGCAGCATAAAGGACAGAAATCTGACAAAAAGAAACATACATATCTTTAATATCCCAATTAAACTAATTAAGCCCTGGCAACCTACTATGTATGTTTAGTGTGGACTTACCTTATCCACTTTTATAGATCCATATTCTATGTTAAGGATCAGCATCTATAGGAATCTGACATCTCTAGTTCTCTGCATACGGGGTTTTTACATGAAAAAACTACGCTTGGGAGTAAGGAGAGGAAACCTAAGTTGATAGAATAAGAGACGGATTGTTTCAAGGTGGAATCTTGGCATTGAGAAAGGTCTCAAAGGAGCTTTGTCCTTGCGTTTTCGGATTATGCAACAGAGTCCAGAACTCCCAAAAGACCCAGTATAAAACCTCAGAATTCAGATGCCTACTGCTATCGACTAGGTTCTTATTGCTTTCATCAAATGATATTGGGTAAGAGAAATTTTGACAACTATAAGTTATCTGCGTCTTAAAATAACCTATATAAATAACTTGATCCTAAGAGGTGAAAATCTCAGGTCAAATTCAACAAGTGCTACCAGAAAACAACACCATAATCAGAAATTTAAACCCCCATGACCACAAAGAAAAAGGAAACAAGTAATCTACCTTTCTTTCAAGAAACCGGACTTGATCGCGAGCCTGTCTCAAAGTAGAACTCTGAAACATGAAACATATATGGAAGCAATAAGGCAAATATAAATCAAAGTGAAATTTCTGTATCAATGATAGAGTTAAGAGCGAACCGCAGAATCTTTAACAGAACCATCATCATCTATTAGTTGCTGTATAAACTTGATTAATGATTGACTTACTACCAGTTCCATAATCTGCCATAAAATTATGGAAAAAAAAGTAGTGCCATTACATATACTAAGCAGTAAGCACATACCACAACAGATTCATATGGTGATAAGTACTATATCGTACCATTCCAGAGAGCGGCATAAAACGTTGATACCACTCTGAATCTTCCTTAGTTGCGGCTTTGACATTTAACTGCAAGGCTTCTGCGAACTGAAGCAGGGATAAAAGTGCCAGTGCTTCATTCCCTCTCATGGGAAAACCACTACCAGCACACTGAATACCAGTTTTCACCTTCAACAATCACGAAGGCAAATTTAATGAATGTATCATAAATAATTTGTTTCATTATCTTAACCAAATTTAACAAGTACAAGACACTGTAAACAATAAATGAAATGACATTTAACCATCTTTACATCGAAGAAATGGAACATACTAAACTGATATCAATTCCAGAAAAATCCGTCATTGCACCGTATTTATGCATTTCCACAGCCGCATCGGTTTCCTTTAATAGCTTCACACTTTCATCAAACGTCTTATTCAAATTCCATAATTGCTCCTGCATGCCATAAATTAATTAAAAGATAAAAATGTTTACCCCGCAGTAATATGTGATTGAATGATACAGTGAGGCTATTGTACTTGCAACTCAAGATTACTTTGAAACGATCCTTGGCAAGACAAGTATGTCTTCAAATAAGTAAAACTTACTTTTAATTAGTTTTTTGTTCTCAAACGTGCTGTTTACTTATTTTGATCGCTACCCTTCGAATAAATAATCTTTTTAAGCTTAGCCAAACATGTCAAAATTTGAGAAGATAATTAAATGAAAACCTTGGCGGCTTGTTTGCCGAGGGAAGTGCCGGCAAAGGAAGCAACGGTGTCGCATAGCTGGTCCCATTCGAGGACTCTGAGGCTGTCCAGAATTACAGATGGCTGGCTATCATTACTTATAGAAGTGTTTCCGGAGCGAGAGACCGCCAGTGTCGGTGAGAAGTTTTTGCAGAGGAAAATTCGAGGGGTTACCAATTGGAATTGAATGGATTGATTCGAAGGTGAGGTCGAAATTGTGAGTTTTGAGATGGAAAAGAGGGAAATGGAAGAGGGTGTACATGACAGCATTATGCAGGAAAATGGTGAGATTGAACTCAACTGTGTGAGAGAGAAGATAGGAAGATGAATTGGATAGACGGGCAGTAATCAGTAGTCCTTTTTCTTTTGATATTTAGCCCATGTTTGTCTACCATTATTCACCCAATAAAATATTCTACACATAAACTAATAAAGTTACTTTAAATTTCAACCACACATTCTCCAAAAAATACTATTTATTACACCATTTTCAACCCAAAATTGGTAGACAAACAGGCTCTAATAGGGAGTAGTCATTTCCGCGGTTTTTATATAAAATTAGTCTAAATGTATATAATGCTTTACCAAATGGATTACACCCCCCTCACATGGAGGGGGGCCCACACACAATAAAATATTCGTGGGCCCCCCTCCATGTGAGGGGGGTGTAATCCATTTGGTAAAGGATTGTGTGTATGGAAAAGAGGGAAATGGAAGAGGGTTTACATGACAGCATTATGCAGGAAAATGGTGAGATTGAACTCAACTGTGTGAGAGAGAAGATAGGAAGATGAATTGGATAGACGGGCAGTACTCAGTAGTCCTTTTTCTTTTGATATTTATTACAGGGAGTAGTCATTTCCGCGGTTTTTATATATTATGGTGTGTTTGAGCTACATTATTTTGAAATAGTAGATTGATAGAGAATGTGTGGTTGAAAAAGAAAAAAAAATTAGTGATGTGACATAAAATATTATTTTATTGAAGAATGTGTGGTTGAAAATGAGTAGAATAACGGAAATAAAAATTTTAATGTGGCTCAAACATGTGCTTAATGAGAAATTTACAAAAAAATGTCAATTTCATGTTTGTCAATTGAAAAATGTCTAATTTTGATAACTTTACAAAAATGACCAAATTTGGTTCTACATTGTCTATTATACCCTCAATGAAATATGAAACAATTTTTTTAATTTATCATGAATTTCGAGAAGAACAAGTAGCTTCCATGGAAAACTACATAAATGCTAACTAATACCTAATGAATTCATTTGTTTTTATTATCTATTAGGTATTGATCAAGAATTTTGGAAAAAAAAAATGAAGAAAATGAAGTAGAAAAATCATTAACACTNCGAATTTTGAGAAGAATAAGTAGCTTCTATGAGAAGTTACATTAATACTAACTAATATCTAATGGATTCATTTGTTTTTATTATCTATTAGGTATTGATTAAGAATTTTGGGAAAAAATGAAGTAGAAAAGTCATTAACACTAAAAAATAATTATATGCTTCCAATTCATAAGAAAATCATATAATTTCATTTCGAAAAATTTAATCTCATCCAAATTTGCAATTGATTAGGTTTTCCACAATTCTCAATAGAAAGTAATTTTTATTTGAATAATTTTTGGACATTTTTACAAATGATTATATAAAATTGGACATTTTTTGCAATTTCCTCTATATTAATTTACCTTTTAAAAGAAATTATATTACATTTTTAACCTCAAATAAATTTACTTAAATAGACGAAAATAAAATCAAATAAAATGTATCATTCTGAATCTATCCACTTCAGAGGACGGCCATCACTTTATACATCTATACATTCACACCAAGATTTAAGGCTATGATCTGCAAAGAAAATGTTCTTTTAACATGATGATGTCTCGTGTCCACCAAAGCTGCAACTTCCCTTGGCTCTTCGAATTCCAGTGCAAAGATCCTAATTTTCTGCAATGGAGCAAATTGTTGAGGCATGAGGAAATTTTGAGAACATAAACTTTCTCATCATAATATCAACATGTATTCATATTACCGTTGCTATCACAAGTCTCGATTGCATAACAAAATCTTTAGGTAAAGACTAATTTAATCATACATTGCTTTTTCAACATTTTTAGCTTTATCCACCCACTAAATTATTATTCAACGATAATATAGCAATTTTTTTTATGAACCCACAAAATATTTCGTAAAAAATTTAACTTTTGGAAAGAGTTCAAAAGTCAGGGATTAACTATACACAATTCAAAAATCAGGTTTTAAATTTGACTAATGCAAAAATCAGGTTTTTAAAAATTAATTAAATATATTTATTAATTAAATATAATAAAATCATAATTATATAA
>CAIGRT010144404.1:0-22601 GCA_903798405.1 Fraxinus platypoda | reverse complement strand
GAGTTCTTTAGAAAAAAATCAAACTTGGGAACTAGTACCTAGACCTAAGAATAAATTTACGATTGATTATAAGTGGCTATTTAAGGTTAATAAGGGTATTAGCGCATCTGAACCCTTAAGATTTAAGGCTAGGTTAGTGGCCAAGAGGTACACTCAGAAGAAATTGGTTGATTATAATGAGATTTTTTCACCTTTTGTTGGTTGCACATTTTGACTGGAACTTGAACGATTTGATGTAAAAATTGATTTTTTACATGATGAACTTGATGAACAAATCTTTATGAATCAACCAAAATGTTTTTAAGACAATTTAAAACCTGATAATGTATGCTCTTGAAAAGATCTTTATATGGTCTAAAACAATCACCTAGACAGTGGTATAAAAGATTTGATTCTTGTGTACTATCTATAGAGTTTCAACTGAGTAAGTTTGATCATTGCCTATATTTCCAACATGATGATGCTAATAATGACTATGTGTTTTTATTGCTATATGTGGATGATATGCTCTTAGTTGATTCATCATCTAGGGATAAGTAATATAAAAACAAATTTGAATGGTGAATTTGACATGAAAGATCTAGGAACAACTAAAAGAATCCTAGGTATAGAAATTGAAAGAGATAGATCAAATTCTGTTTTGTTTTTACATTAGTCCTCTTATATTTCAAAGGTGTTAAAAAATTTTGGCATTACATTACCTTTAACTAATCATTTTGCATTATCTAAAGATCAGACTCCATGTAATGAAAAAGAAATATAATACATGAGTAGGATTCCATACTCTAATGCGATTGGATCTGTTATGTATTTGATGGTCTGCACTAGATCAGATTTAGCTTTTGCTGTTAGTACTCTTAGTAGATATATGTCTAATCCTGGTCCCGAGCATTGTGAAGCTTTAAAATGGATGTTAATGTAATTAAATGGGACTAGTGATGTAGGTCTAAAGTTTGGTTTTAATAAAGAAGACGTGAAATTGAAGGATTTTGTAGATGCGGACTATGCTGGGGATAGAGATAATAGGAAATCTACCTCTTCTTATGTGTTTACTTTGTCTAACTCTCATCTTAGTTGGAAATCACAGTTAAAACACATAGTTACACTATCCACGACAAAATCTGAATACATTGCTACCACTGAAACTATTAAAGAAGCTTTATGGGTTAGATGCCTACTTCATGAACTTTGTGTTTTAAATGATTATGTGGTAGTATATTCTGATAGTCAATCTTCTATACATTTATGCAAAAATCATTTTTTCACAAACGCACCAAACACATTGATGTTAGACAGCATTTAATTAGAGATATTGTGTCATAAGAAGTTGTATGACTTGAAAAAATACATAGACGATAATCCTTCAGACATGGGCACTAAAGTGCTACGAGTGGTGAAGTTTAGAAGTTGCAAAGATCTTCTAAATATCGGTGGAGGTAAATAATTTTTAATTTTATCGGTCCTCCTCTTTTGAATTATTACTAATGGGTAATAATTTTTTCTTTGCAGGTCATTTGATACCAAGGTGGAGATTTGTTAGGCAAATTGTTGTCAAACGACCTCCCATACTGTGATATTAAATCATTGTTTTTCAGCCGTCATTGACCAATGAGAGAAGAATAGCAATGCAATAACGCTACTGACTTGTACTTCTCGAGCTAAAATCTCTTTCATGAACTTCATGTATAGTGTCATTAATTGATCTAGTGCTTTAGCGAAGGGAACTTCGATATGTAATATCTTGAAAATATAGAGAAACTTAATGAATTTCTTATCCAACTATAAGTCTTCTTTAGACTTTGAGGAAAAGTGATGGGAGGGACATATGCTTTAATAGACACAGGTACTTTCACCTGTGGAATATGTGAATATTCTTTCTGAATTGTATCTTCTACATGTTCAAACCTTCTACGTGCTCTTCATCCATGGTAAGCACATTTTCCTTTCTTCCAACAGGTCTTTTGTTTGATATTTCAGGCTGTTGAACCTCACTTTGGATAATGATGGCGTAGAAATGTTATTTTGGATTAATTTCAGTGTTTCAGCAAAAGTCTCACGGGCTCTTTTTGCAACATCTTGGCTAAGTGTCCCACATACTTCTTAAGTGTTTGAACTCAAGTTTGTTAAATTCAATAGTTTGTGTAGTTTTTTTTGCTTGAGAGCTTACGTTTTTTCCATGAATGCCTCAGTTTTCTCCATGAAAGCCTTTCACTTATGCACATACTACTTAGTGTGTTTAGCAAGTTGTTCGACAATCAATTCAATTCATGATTTTCACTCTTCTTGCTGGTGATGAAATAATTGCAATTTTGTGGTAACATTTTGATTTTCAACCCAAGAGAAGTTAGGGTAATTCTGTTGGGATTTTTCAATTTGTCATGTGAACCTACATATATAATTAATTGTGTATAAATGTTATCTTAAAGTTAAGCCCAAAATTAAAGTGATCTAATAAAGAATTAAAGTTATGGGCTTTGGACATCTAAATAAATTCTAGGCTGAATTATATGTGTAGAAACCGAATTCCTTTATAATTGTATTTCAGGTGAAATGCATATGAAAATTATATATAGGATTATGATCACCAATTCATATGCAACTTCTCATTTTTTGTGTCATCCCATCAACACAAAAATAATTAAGAGAAAACATATTGAAGATGAAGATCCAATACCCACAATCATGATCTTAACTGTAATCGACTATCAAGAATAAAAAAGAAGGAATTCAAGAATCAAGACTATGGATCAAGATGCCAAAATCAAGATCAAGAACTCAAGAATCAAAAGATTCAATATCCAGAATCAAGATCCAGTTATAAAAAATAATTTCCAATGAATTAATGTATGTTCCGCACTTTATAATTCTCTTGGTGATTTGACATGGAACATCTTGACAATTAAGTAATTAGGTTTTCAATTTCATGAGGTTTAAAATTTTATAAAATTTTAACAAGTGGTATCAGAACCAATTCTATATTAAATCATTGAAAAAACAAAAGAAGATTTTTGGGGTTGAAATTCATACTTTGGATTTCAAAATTTTGGGATGAGAATTTGAAGCCCTAAATTTCAGATATTTGGATTTTTTGGAAATTTTTCGGACCTACAGTATCGCCGCTGCAGTGTAGTGCCATACGTTTCAGTATCGCGACAGTGCGGTAGCACTGCGACGCCTAGACTGCCTGGGAAAATACGCAACGACGTAGCAATGCCCTATTTGGGTGCTGCGGCACTGGGGGTACTGTTCAATTTTATTCATTTTTTGCTATCAAAGAAAAATAAAAATAAAAGATAAAGATTAAGGATCAATCTAATTTCAAATCTTGTTACTTAAAGTTTATTTTGGATTGCTAATTTTTTAAAATAGATTAATTGAAACAACATGTTACCAAAGTGATATCTCTTGTCTAAATTAATTTATTTGGAATATTAGTAAGGTTGTGTATACGTAATTCATGTGAATATTCATCGACCCAAATGAAGATCAATATTTGACCGAATTATTTGTATACTTGTGGTAATAAATACGTGACAATTGTAAGATTTTCCATTATATGAACATTGAGTCGGTCCAAAGATAGACTTGATGTTTGATTGGATATATTGTCAATATTTTATTACTACAACAAGAGTACTACTTACAAGTTGATATTTCTGTTTAAAGACTAAATATCAAATTTGTGCTCGGTCTCTTGTGATGGGGCGAACCATTATTTGAAATTATTGATTGTCCAATACAGATTACCATGTGAACATGTTATTTAGGGTTAAGTTTTTTATTCAGTTATTCTATCCACTTCTGCAATATCTACTAACATCAATTTAATTCATGTGCTTGAACCAAAGTTTAAAGGTTGG
The DNA here is from genome assembly GCA_903798405.1 of Fraxinus platypoda. Taxonomy (NCBI): domain Eukaryota; kingdom Viridiplantae; phylum Streptophyta; class Magnoliopsida; order Lamiales; family Oleaceae; genus Fraxinus; species Fraxinus platypoda. The sequence goes on along the minus strand of CAIGRT010144404.1, from coordinate 18,741 downwards.
AAAGAGAACGTTTTTATTGTTTGGCGGTATAGATCTAGACCTTACATTAAGGACTGAACAACTCACTACTCTTACGGATAATAGTTTCACTAATAAAAATGGAATTCGAATAAGTAGGATCATTCAAACTGCATAAGTCTTATGATCATAAAGAGTAAAATTTCAGCAATATTTAGGGGCGCTGTATCCAATAAGGTAACTGCCATGGAATTTTTTAAAGAAATTAAAAAACGCTTTGTAAAAGGCAATAAGGCCGAAACTAGTAAGCTTCTGGCGAACTTAATTTCACTAAAGTATAAGGCTAAAGAAATTGTACGGGAGTGCATTATGGAGATGTCTCATCTTGCTTCAAAACTAAAGGCATTAAATGTTGAGTTGCCTGATGATTTGCTCATGTATTTAGTTTTGATTTCTATTTTTACACAGTTCGACTAATTTAAAGCCAGTTATAACTGTCAAATGGAGAAATAGACTATTGATGAGCTCATTTCATATTATGTGCAAGAAGAAAAAAATCTAAAGAAAGAGAGAATTAGAAGTACTTACTTGACAAGTAACTCTAAAGACAGGTTAAAGAATAATAAAGCTGCATCTGGTTCAGTTCAAAAGAAATGACAAAATCTTGATAATGATTAATCATCTAACCGTTACTTTTAAGAAAATTTGGAATACATAAAGAGAAAATGTATTAAGCACCACTCTTGGTGTGTAAAGAAAAATACACTTTTCACTTTGGTTTGTTTTGAGGTTTATTTAGTTTCAATACTTAGATATACTTGGTGGATAAATTTTGGTACCACTACTCACATAAGTGTGTCCATACGAGGTTGCCTGGACAACTAAAAGTCAATTGATGCTGAAAGATTCATCTTTGTGGACAATGGCAAATCAGTTAAAGTTGAGGCTACAAGGACTTTTAGGTTGTCATTAAAGACTAGTTATTATTTGGATTTGAAAGAGAATTTGTCGTACTGTCTTTTTTGGACGAAATTTTGTTTCTATTTCTACGTTGGACAAATTCGGTTACTTTTGTTCAACTGGAAATAATCAGTTTAGTTTTTTTTAATTCAAATATTACCAGTTCTTTTTCTGGTTATGATAACCTATATTTTCTTAATACAGTTGCCTCTGATAAATAAACCTTGCATGAGAATTCACGTGGTATTAAATATAAATTAATCAATGAGAATTCCGTTTCGTTATGGCACAAGCGAATATGTCCAATCTTTCAAAAGAAAATGAAAAATCTTGTGTTAGAAGGAATTCTTGTTTCCCTTAATTCTTCAAACTTAAGTGTTTATGTTAATTAGATTGGGGAAACAAACAAGTATAAGAAGATTAAGTGTCATATGACTTTGGATGTCTTAGAACTAATTTATACGGACATCAGTGGGCTATTTCTTTTGGCTTCTTGGAATGGTTAACATTAATTTATTATGTTCATAAATGTTTTTTTCTTACTATAGCTACCTTTATCTCATTTATGAAAAATATTAAACACTGGACATGTTCAAGGCATACAAGGTCGAGATTGAAAATGAACTCATCAAAAGAATAAAACACATCCTGATCCATTATATTTGCTAGAGGATCACGAGAACAAAGTATAGGGCCTTTTGCTTAAATTCCTAGAAGAGCGTGTAATCGTCCCATAGTATACCATGTCAGGATCCTCTGACATGAATGGTATTATTGGGAGACAAAACAGAACAATCAAAGACATGATAAGGAGTATGATTAGTCATTTCACCTTACTAGAATCTCTATAGGAAGAAGCACTAAAGATTACAGCTTAAATTCTCAATAAAGTTCCAAGTAAAACAATTGTTAAGGGGTTATAAATTTTAAAGATCCCTCTATTAGGTCAATTATCGAAGTGGGAAATGTTCAATTCTTTGAGGATGTAGAGTTTGATGGGGTGATAATGTTTGAACGTTAAGGATTTTATCTTTGAAGAAGAATATGTATATATCTTTTCTGTTGCAATTGACAATGATCAAAACCAGAGACAAATTCTTGCTCCAGATCTTGTTCAAGAAGCAATCTCGGATCTAGACAATATTACAAATTTTCCTATACACAATCAAGATATAGTTCTAGACGAACAAACTCAACAATCTCAAAAACAAACACCATTAAGAAAATCTACTATAGAAAGGAAAAAGACAATTTTGAATGACTTTATTATCTTTTTCCAAAGGAAATAAGGATGACATTGAATTGATGGAAGAAGATTTGATCAATCAACTTTCATCAAGCCATGCAAATGAATAATTCCTCAAGAGTGGATTGATGTCATGAATAAAGAGATAAAGTCCCTAAAAGACAACGGCGTTTGGGAACTTATCCCATTGCCTGAAGATGCGAAACCCATTGGTTGTAAATGAATATTTAAAACCAAGAGGATATAAGACTCGTCTTGTTGTAAATGACTTTACTCGAAAGGAAGACATTGACTTTAAAGAGATTTTATCTCCGGTTTCTATGAAAAACTCTTTTAGGACTATTATGACACTTGTAACATATTTTGATCTTGAGCTACGTAAAATGGTTTACAAATTAAGAAAATTCATTTATGGGCTTAAGAAGGCTTCCCGTTAATGGTATCACAAATTTCATCAAATGATAATCTTGTTTGGTTTTGAGATGAATTTAGTCGATGATTGTGTATATCACAAGTTCAGTGGGAGTAAGCATAATTTTCTAGTATTGTATGTCGATGAATATTGCTTGCCTGCAATAATATAGGTTTATTGCACGAAAACTAAGAGATTGCTACCATGCAATTCTGAAATGAAAGATCTTAGTGACGCCTTTTTTATGTCAGGAATACAAATATACCGGGATCGGTTTCGGGGTATTTTGGATTACACAAAAGTGTTATATCTATAAAGTTCTTAAAAGATTTGGAATGCAGAAATGTAAATCACGTGATACCCCTATTGCTAAGGGAGACAACTTTAGTCTCCATTAGGGGTGGGCGAGGGTCGGTTCGGTTCGTTTGGATTATCACAAAAGAGTTGTATCGATAAGGTTCTTAAAAGATTTGAAATGCAGGTATGAAAATCAAGTGATACCCCTACCACTAAGGGAGACAACTTTAGTCTCAATTAATACCATAAGGATAAGTTTAAAGAAAATAAAATATAGAAAATTCCTTGTGCTTCAATAGTTGAGAATTTAATATATACTTAGGTTTGCACACATCCGGATATAGCATTCATTGTTGGAATGCTGGACAAATATTTAAGTAACTCTGGAATGGATATTTGGAAAGCAGCCATCGGGTTTTCGGGTATTTACAGAGAGCTAAGGATTACATGATCATTTATAGGAAATCAGACAAATTAAAGATTATTTGATATTATGATTCTGATCATGGAATATGACTGAAATTTTGTCATTGGGCTGTATATTTTGGATTGAATTGAAAGACCACTTAAGTTATTATGTGACAATAGTAGGAGTTTGATGATGTCAAAGTTTATAGACTTTAAGTTTCTATCTATTAAAGAAAGAATTCAGAGTGGTCAGGTTCTATAAAGTATATTAGGACAAACCCCATAATTATGTATCAATTTACTAAATGGCTACCACCCAAAGTCTCTCATGAGCATAATGCTCACATGAGCGTGGCATCTTTTGATGATATGTCAATTTAGTGGGAGTTTGTGTTTGGAGACACATATTTTTATCCATGGATATTCGGTTTAATTCAGAAATAAAATATTCAGTTCAGTTTTCACTCCGATTAAAGTTTTTTTGGTTTGATCTCATTAAAAAACTAAGGTAAGACCACTTGAAAATAAGCATGTTTAGATCATACTGCATGTAATTTTCATGTTACGTATCCACACTCGATCTATGTAATTTGATTTTGTTGATATACGTGACTATTGATGGATTTAGTTATGATACTTGTAAATACTTTTGATTATGATAACAAAAATTTTGAGCTCATAACGTTATACACATGTATAAGTTAACATATGTGGCCTAAGTGGGAGATTGTTGGAATATTTCAAATTGTCATGTGGGCCTACATATGTAATTAATTGTGTATAAATACTATATTAAAGTTAAGCCAAAATTAAAATGATCTAATAAAGAATTAAAGTTATGGGTTTTGAGCATCTAAATAAAGTGTGAGGCGGATTATATATGCAAAGACCAGATTCCTTTAGAATTGTATTTCATGATGGTGAAATAAATATGGAAACTATAAATAGGGTTATGATCCCCAATTCATATGCAACTTCTCATTCTTTGTGTCATCCCATCAACACAAGAATAATTAAGAGAAAGCACATTGGAGATGAAGATCCAACACCCACAATCAAGATCTTAACCCGTAATCAACTATCAAGATCAAGAAGAAGAAATTCAAGAATCAAGACTATAGATTAAGAAGTTAAAATCAAGATTAACAACTCAAGAATCAAAAGAGTCAATATTCAAGATTCAATATCCGAAATCAAGATCCAGTAATAAAGAATAATTTCCAATGAATTAAGGTATGTTCCGAACTTTATAATTCTCTTGGTGATTTGACATTGAGGATCTTAGCAATTAAGTAATCAGATTTTCAATTTCATGAGGTTTAAAATTTCATAAAATTCTAACAGATTCCTCCAACAAAGATTATGAATAGAAGAATAAGAGTTGTTTTGTTGGTTCTATACATAATTCACTTGCTCCATAAATGGATCATCTGAGTTCTCGATCGGCATTCTCTAATATGGTGATTCCTCCAACCATGATTGTAAATTAAAAAAAAAGGGGTTGTTTTGTTTATTATGCAAATAATTCACCTACTCTATAAATGAATTGTTACATTTAAAATTTTTGAATTTCAAGAACTTGAAAACCCTTTTCTATGTTGATGCCAAAATCTTCCATATCAAATCATCAAGAAAATTATAAAGTGCGAAACATACATTGATCCAATAGGAATGAGTTTGATTACTGGATCTTGAATTGCGTGTTCTTGATTAGAAGATTTGCAGATTCTTGATCTTTCTATTTCATACACTTTCTCATGTTATTCTTGTATTGAGGGATGTCACAAAGAATGAGAAGTCAAGTATGAGTTAGAGACCATATTAAATGCCCAATATTAAATACTCGAAGTCCAAAAACTTTAATTCTTTATTAGATCACTCTAAATGTGCTTGATCTTAATATAGCCTTTAATACAAAGTTAATTACATAGCCCACAAGGCAAATTAAAATTTAACAATCTCTCACTTGGGCCACATATGTTATCTTATAAATGTGCATAATCTTATAGACTCAAAATTTTTGCTATCATAACCAAAAGCATCTTCGAATAATCTCATCTATTGATTATGTTAACATAGGATCAAAGTAGTTTTCCTTACAAGTATCATAACTAAACCATCAATTGTCACGCATATCAACACAATCAAATGACATAGCTCAAGTACGGATGTGTAGCATGGAAATCACATGCAATGTGATCCAAATATGCTTATTTCCAGTTGGTCCTATCTTATTCTTTAATGAGATCAAATCAAAAGAACTTTAATTAGAGTGAAAATGATTAAATACTTTACTGAATACTTTATTTCTAAAATAAATTAAATATGCATAAACAAAATTATGTGTCTAAAATAGACCACATCCAAATACAAACTCTTAATAAACTAGCATATCATCTAAAGGTGCAACACCCATGTGAACAGTGTGCCCATGAAGACCTTGTGTGGTATCCTTTTAGTGAACAAATCTCCCATCATAGAGTTTGTCCCAATATGTTCTATAGTAATCTGACCACTCTGAACTCGCTCCTTAACAACTAAGAACTTGATGTCTATAAACTTAGACTTTGTTGAACTTTTGTTATTGTTTGAATACAATAATACTGATATATTATTACAAAATAACTTGAGTGGTCTTTTAATTCAATCCATAATGTGCAACCCGGTGTAAAGTGTTTGGTCGATACTTTTCTAGGATATAACTTCTCTAATTAGTAGGTAAACATAACGATATAGATCTCCGACTGTCTCAGCATCTAGTAAGATTGGAATTAGAATATTCCATGATCTCCAATTGGTCTAATTTCCCATATATGATCAAGTAATCCTTTGTTCTATGTAGATATCGTATAACTCAATTTGCTACTTTCCAATTATCCATTCCAGGGTTACTTAAATATCTTACTAGCATTTCAACAATGAATGTTATATTTGGACATATGCAAATCTAAGCATACATTAAACTCCCAACTACTGAAGTATAGGGAATTTTCTGCATTTCTTTCTCTTCAAGGTCATTTTTTGGGCATTGATTGAGACTGAACTTGTCTCCCTTAGCAATATTACCTGATTTATAATCATGTATCCCAAATCCCCAAAGTACCCTTTTGATATAGTTATTTTGTTATAATCCAAGAATGTCCCGAGAACGATCTCGATATATCTGTATCCCTAATACAAAAGAGGTATAACAAAGATCTTTAATCTCAAATTCTTTGATAGAAATCTTTTGATTTTGTACAATAAGACTATATTATTGCAGTCAAGTAGTATTTTATTTTGTGACCTAAATTTCGTTGGATATACGTGGATTGGTTGGAAATGGTGTTAAATAGGTATGTGAAAGTTTTGGAACATAAATTGGGCGCTTCGAATCAATTTGGACCGAGACTCAGTGCCTAGAAGCCATTGGAAGCGTTGCCATCGTTGCTCGCCTATCGCCTGCATAATGTTCGAGCGCCGTGCATCTTCGCTTGGCACGAGGCTGTCGCTCGAGTTTTTAATCATCTTTCCAACCATAGTATATTCTTTTGGGTCCTATATATAATTCACATAATTCTTGGCTTTCATATGACTTTGTATGAATTAGAATCAAGTTAGAACATAATATTTTGTATTCTTTCTCCATAGTAATAAATTCTTTGTTCCTCTGCCAAATTATTTTGTTCTTTTTGTGTTGTAATTGTTACTTCATATTGTGCCATATATGCTCGTTTTTTCTATTCCTAATAAATGGTATCAACGTACATAATTCTTATTCGGATTCTAACAAGTGGTATAAGAGCTTAAGGTTTAAACTGTTTGAGGTTTTATTCTTGACGGCAATCATAAAGTACGATATTTCGCTTCATGTTTGCAGCACTAGATTTTTGTTAGGTAGGTGAAGATGTGAGCAATGCTCGCTTAGTTGGATTTGGACAATACTTTTTTTGGGATTTGACAAGATGCCTTCAAATTAGTCGTTGGAAGAAAAACAACGTAAGAATCGAAATACCCATTCTCAAATTCATTTTCATCTTTCTAACAACATTTTGAGAACAATTTGAAGGAGAAAACCTTAGCTTTGTTATGGTTGATGTTGGAGCAATTATGAATGACTAAGAGTCTAACTAGCAAATTGCACCTGAAGTAGCATTTGTATTCTCACCGTATGACAGAATGTACATCTTTAGAAAATCACCTTACTGTTTTTAAAGAAATTATTGCGGATTTGAAAATCTTGGAGGTTAAGTATGATAAAGAGAATTTGGATTTTATTTATTGTGTTTAATGCCTGCTTCATATATGTCGTTTATAGACATGATATTATATAGTCGTGGTACTCTTAGCATTGTAGAATTTTATGATGCTCTATTTTCAAATGAAAAGATGAAGCATCTTGTTTGATCTAAAGCTCATAGAGATGAACTTGTTGTTGGGCAGATCGAAATCTAACTTTAGCAATCAAATTTGCAATTATTGCAAGAAGAAGAGACACATAAAAAAGATTGCTATAAGTTGTAGAATAAAGAAAAATTTGCTGCAAATCAAAAGAAAAAGCAACCAGATACTTTAGGCGAAGTCGATGTTGCAGAGAACTGTTTGAGTGATGGAGAACTTTTGGTTATTTCTGACAGCGATTCCAAACTTGACGAGGATTGGATTCTTGATACAACTTGCACTCTTCGTATTTGTCCCAATCAGGATTTGTTTTCAACATATGAAAAAGTTTCGAAAGGTGGTGTAGTTATGGGCAACAATATACCTTGTTAGGTAGCTAGTATTGAAAGGGTCAAACTTAAGATGTTGAATAGAACGATCAGAACACTTGATACAATATGGTATTGGAAAGGTCAAACTTTTGAAGATCAATCAACAGAGGTTTAGTACTTTGGAAGATTCAGTTTTGGTAGAGTACCACTGGAGTTTAGTTTGTGGTCCATGTTGAAGAATACACCTCAGTTGAGTTTAGTGGTTATGGATAATGTAGCTTTGTCGCCACCACCAGCGATGTCATCGTATTCAATTGCTAGAGACATACCAAAAATAACTATTAGGCCTCCATGACTGTATGTGAAAAAACTAATTTAGTGACGTATGCGTTGAGTGTGGTTGAAGGTATTGAGTCTAGAAAGAACCTTCAACGGGAGAATTTGGTTGTGTTGATTCTGTTTCAGGGCATGTTTCGACCATGTTAGGTAATTTTTGAATTATTTGTGATTTTATTGCTCATGATGATAATTCGAGCAAATTTTGGTGCCCGAGGTAATTCTGCTGTACAATGCTTGGATTCAGTTGATTGGATTTATCTAGTTGGACTTTGTGAAAGAGGAGGAGAATTTTTTGGAGTGAAGAGCCACTGGTTTATTTCTTGTAGTGGAATTTGTTTTCGGGTGGAAATTTTTTAAAGTTTGTTCATTACAGTGAAATTTATGTTAAGGCGAAGATTTGTTATTTTGTAACCCAAATTCGGTTGGATGTTTGTGGATTAGTTGAAATATGTGTTAAAGAGGTATGAGAAGTTTTGGGGGCAAAAATTAGGCACTTGGAATCAATTTGGATTGAAAATCAGTGCCTAGGCACCATTGGAAGCGCTGACGCCATCGTTCGCGTACTGTCCGCATAATGTTTGAGCACTGCTTGCCGCTCGCCTGGCGCGAGGCTGTAGCTCGAGTGCCGTATATAGCCGGGGAAAATTTGTTTCCTTCTTTTGACGCTGCTTTTTATCTTCTTTCCAATCATAACATATTTTTTTGGTTTCTATATATAGTCCACGCGATTTTTAGTTTTCATATGACTTTGTATGAGTTAGAATCAAGTTAGAAACACAATATTTTGTATTCTTACTCCATATTAATAAATTCTTCGTTCCTTTGTCATATTATTTTGTTTTTCTTGTGTTGTGATTGCTATTTTATATTATGCCATATAATCTCATTTCTTCTATTCCAAACAAATGGTATCAACATACATACTTTTTGTTCAAATTCTAACATAGTATATTATCGAAATACAATATCAGAAAAATATGCTTACTCCCACTGAAGTTGTGTATAGTCATTAACTGCATTCATCTCAAAACCAAACCAAACCAAACGAAACAATTACTTGATGAAATTTGTGACACCATTGACAGGAAGCCTACTTAAGCCTATAGATAGATTTTTTTAATTTGTAAACTATTTTTTTGGGTCTTGTAATATAAATTTTTCCAGTTGCATCATATGAATCGTCTCATCAATGTCACCAATGAAAAACTTTGTCTTTACTTCCATCTAATATAGCTTAAGATCAAAATGTACTACAAGTGTCATAATAGTTCTAAAAGAGTATTTCGTAAAATTAGAGAGAAAGTCAATGCCTTCCTTTTAAGTAAAGCCCTTTTGTAACAAGACGAGTCTTATATCTCTCCACATCACTCTTCGAATCCCTCTTGATTTTAAATATCCATTGACAACCAATGGGCTTCGCACCGAAACGCAATGAGATGAGTTTTCCAAACGCTTGTCTTTCATGGAATTTATCTTCTCATTCATGGCATCATTCTACTTTTGAGAATTATTCCTTTACACGGCTTGATGAATGTTGATTGGATCTTCTTCTAAAGTCATGTAGAATTGCCTTTCTTTTTTCTCTAATGGATCTCCTTACTGGAATTTGTTTTTGAGATTGTTGAATTTATTTTCCTGGAACAATCTCTTGATTATGTATAGGGGGTTGTGAGATATTGTCTTGATTCGGAATTGCTTCTTGAACAAGATTGAGAATAAAAAATTATTTTTGGTCCTAATCATTGTCAACTGTAACAGAAGGGATAGTTACATATTTCACCTCAAAGACAAAATTACTAACCTTATCTCCCCCTCAAACTCCACATCCTCAAAGAACCGAGCGCTTTTCATTTCGAAAACTGACCTATTAGAGGGATCATAAAATTTGTAACCCCTTCACCTATCATAATATCCAATAAAATAGTAACTGACAGTTCCGAAGTCTAATTTCTTTTCATTTGGCCTATAAGGCCTTGCCTCGGCAGGATAACCCCAAATTTGCAAGTGCTTTAAACTAGGCTTTGTGTCTATCCAAAGCTCATAAGGGGTTTCAACAATTGCTTTACTTATAACTTTATTGAGAATGTAAGCTGCAATTGTTGGTGCTTCTCCCCAGAGAGATTCTGGTAAGGTAGAATGACTAATCATACTCCTTACCTTATCCTTAAGTGCTCTATTTCGTTTTATAGAAACACCATTCATGCTAGAGAATCCGGCATGGTGTACTGTGGGATGATTCCGCATTTCTCTAGGAATTTTGCAAAAGCTGGACGTTGTTCTCCTGATTCGTGATGTCTGCCATAATATTCACCACCACAGTAGGATATAACATGTTTTATTCTTTTGCTAAGTTGATTTTCAACCTCATCCTTTTAAGCTTTAAACATGTCCAATGATTGAGATTTCTCATGAATGAGACATAAGTAGCTATAATGAGAAAAATCCTCTATAAACGTAATAAATTATTGTTGACCATCGAAGGAATGACCAATAGCTATTCGTATATATTAGTTTTAAGACGTCCGAAATCATATTGACACCTAATATTCCCTTTAATACAATTAACACAAACACTTAAGTCTGAAAAATCAAGGAGATAAAAAATCACAAACTTTTCGATTCTCTTTTGAGAGATGCAACACAATCGCTTGTGCCATAACAAAGTGAAATTCTCATTGGTTAATTTACGTTTAATACCACATGGATTCACATGCAATGTTTCATTATAAGAGGCAATTGAATTAAGTAAATATAGATTATCATAAATTGATGAAGAACCGGTACACACATTTGAATTAAGAAAAAGACTAAACTGATTATTTTCAAATGAACAAGAATAATCGAATTTATCCAATACAGAAATAGAAATCAAATTCCGTCTAAACGATGGTACCATAAATGTATCTTTCAAATTCAAATAAAAATTTGTCTTTAATAATAATAATCTAAAAGTCTCTATAGCCTCAACTTTCGTTGATTTGCCTCGCCTACATAGATGAATCTTCAGCATCATTTGACTTTCGACTGTTCAGACAACCCTATATAAACACACTTATATGGGTAGTGACATCGGAATCAATCCACCAAGTATGTCTAGATACCGGAACTAAATTAACTTCAGAACATACCACACGTCAGTGTTGTATTTGGTATAATCCATCTTCACGTGTCCCGGATTTCCAAAAAAAGTAACAGTTAAATGATTTATCATTTTCAGGCTTTTGCTGTTTCTTTTGAGCTAAACTAGATGCAACTCCCTTATTTCTTTTTTTATTCAACTTGTCCTTAGAAGTACTTACCAAGTTCGCACTTTCAATTCTTTCTTACTTTAGCTTTTCTTCTTCTTGCAAACAATATGTATTGAACTCATTAAAAGTCCACTTCTCCTTTTGAAAGTTGTAATTGACCTTAAATTGACTGAATTGTGTAGGAAAAAAAAGCAAAACTAGATGCACGAGCAAATCATCATATGGTTCAAGCTTTAATGCTTGTGGTTTTGAAACAAAATGAGACATCTCTGTGATGTACTCCCTTATACCTTTACCATTGTACTTTAGAGAAACTAATTCACTAGAAGCGTAACTAGTTTCGACCTTATCACTTTTTACAAAGCATTTTTCATTTTCTTCAAAAAATTCATTGACAATAGTTACCGTATCGGACATGACGTATTTGAATGTTTCTGAAATTCCATGCTTTATGATCATAAGACTCATGCGATTTGAAAGATCTCACTTATGAAAGTTCCATTTTTCATCTGTAGAACTTTTATTCATAAGTGCAGCGAGTTGTCCAGTCCTTAACACAAGGTCTGAATCCATGCAATCAAGAAAGATATGAACGTTCTCTTTTTAGTACTTAAAGTTGGTTCCATTATGTATAAGAATAGAGTTGATGTTGACAAATATTATAGAAGCAAATGAATTAACAGAGTAGAGAACAAAAACTAAAAATACATGTTCACATGAGAATCCGTATTAAACAATCAATAAATTCAAATAATGGTAGACTCCATCACAAAAGACCAAACACAACTTTGATATTTAATCTTTGGACATAAATATCAATTTGTAAGTGGTACTCTTAGTGTAATAATCAAATATTGAAAATAAACTATGTCAAACAATAAAACTATATTTTGACCGACTTATTGCTAACGTGATTTTTTTTTACATATTTATCATTATAGGTGTACATGTAAATTGGCCAAACATTTACCTTTTTTTGAGCAGGTCAATATCAGCATGAATTACGTACACATAACCATCTTGATATTCCAAATTAATCAATTTACACAAGAGATGTTATTTTGGTCACATATCGCTTCAACTAATCTATGTTAGAATATTAGACATTTGAAAGAAACTGATTGTATCAAAATTTGAAATTGATTGTCATTTAAATTTTTTTCCCCAAAATTTCATGTTTCCGTCCAAATGATACTGTCGCTCAAGCGCGAGTCGAGCAACAAAATCATCGCTCTAGTGGCAGGGTAGCGGCTAGCGAGCGGTCGTTCAATGTTCTATTTTTCGAGACTAGGTGCTGCAGCGCTCAAACCTATTTAACTTTGAAATTTTTTTGAAAAAATCTTAAATTCGAAATTTAAAGCTAAAATTCACATATCAAAATTAAAGAATTGCAAAATCCAATGTACGAATTAGTTCCCTAAAATTATTTCTTGATTCTCAATGGTTTAACATGATGTTGGTTTTGATACTACTTGTTAGATTTAAAACTTTTGAATTTCAAGAACTTGAAAACTCTTTTCTATAGTGATATCAAGATCTTCGCTTTCAAATCATCAAGGGAATTATAAGGTGTGGAACATAGCTTGATCCATTAGGAATGAGTTTGATTATTGGATATTGAATTGCACGTTCTTGATTAGAAGATTTGCGGGTTCTTGATCTTCCCTTTCAATACATTTTCTCTTATTATTCTTGTATTGATGTGATAACACAAAGAATGAGAAGTCACATACGAATTGGGGACCATATGTATATATATCCCATCATTAAATATAACCCAAAGGAATCTAATATTTACATATATTTATGCCCATACCACATTAGATGTCTAAAATTCAATAACATTAATTCTTTATCAGATCACTTTAAATGGCTTAACCTTAAAATAACATTTAATACACAGTTAATTATTTATGTAAGTCCACATGACAAATTAAAACCTATTGACCACAAAAAATGTGCCAACAGATATCGAGCCCACTTGTGTTTTGGCAAGCTTATTCTGACACGTGTTGACAGATTACTAGTCGAAAATGTTAAGTTAAAACATGGGAGAAGTTTTTGACACGAGACAAATATGTTAAGGATTCGGTAAATAAAAGAACGAAAAGATACGATAATGAACGATTAAATAGGAAACTAAATAAATTCCGATATTACACAGCGTTCTTCTTCCAAATTACAATATCAAAAAGAGAGAGAGTGTATTTGTGTTCTTGATCTCTCCTTTCTTTTTTCCAACCCTTTCTATGACACTAAGAAGGTTTATTTATAGTATTACATGTACAATGATGACCGTTAGGTGAGTGACACGTGGCCTCATCGCCTTGACTGAAACATCATCTCATAGTCATCATTTCGGACTTTTTTAGCTTTAGGGTGCCTTAAATGGTTCTGAAGAGGGCAGCAAACCCATGCCCTGTGTTGACATGACTAACCTTTCCATTCATTGCAACTGTCCAATCAATCATTCCAAGAAGATATTTGATACTTTAAGATCTTCTATTGTAGGTCATCATTTGTCATGGTTGAACTTTGAATTCTACGTTATTGAGCCTCGATTTGAGGTATGGGTTTCGGAGCTTCGATTTGAACAAGTAATGCTTCATCGTTGGAAATCTATCAATTTGATCAGTGCTTCCGCCTTTCCTTGAGCCTCGACATTGGGGTGCTTCGGTAATAGGTACTTAAGTAATGGTGGATCTCGGAAGCACGTTGGGCTTCGAATATGGTGCCTCGGCATGACAGGTGGGCTTCAACAAATGGGCCTCGGCCAAATAGGCTTCGGTCCTTTCTTTACCTTTTGGGCCATTGGGCCTTGGCCAGTGTGGGCGCAACAAAACCCAACATGGATAATTTGATTTCTCTATTGGGCATGCTGTAAACACACTTAATTACATTAATCATATTACAGTACCAGATAGGTTGGCAGAAATATTGACATAATGCTACAAGATATTCTATTATGGATTGTTTAAAACACAATCAGTTTTCCCATCTAACTATCTGTTGCCATTTACACTTTTGTCACCATGTCTATCAAAATCCTCCTGACAAAGTAACGTAATCATAATTACATATCCAAGCTGCAACTCTCATAAACAAAGTTCTATGCTTGTACTACCTTAATTTATTGACATGATCTGTATTCTTTAGATATTTTGGTCATTGTGTTCATTTGACACAAATGCCTAAATGTACAGGAAGAAGACTATTGGTGAAAATAGTGGAAGAGATAATTTGAGAATATTCAAAGGCTGAGAATTCCACCATTGACAAAAGGAATATTATAAATCCCGGGAATCTTTTAAACGTGACAATAATTTTGGAAACGGTACACTTTGTTCTTTGTTTTAGAGTCGTGCTACTTGTACAATTTTTTTACAACTTCATACTTAATGGACATCAAATTCATCAATTTTAAAAATTATTTTTTAAATTAACGGTACAGATCTTGCAACTAGCTTTATTCTCTTTTTTCTTTATTAGATTTAAAGAAGCATTTATTAATATAAACGACGTGATTTCAGCATGTAGAATATGTTGAAAGAGAATACCAAAATTTAGGACCCGTTTGGTATGTCTTTTGCTTTAATTTTTGCTTCAATTTTTTGGTATTTTTTTGGAATGCAACAAGCACTATAGGGAAAGTAGTCTTCAAATTGAATTAGTGTACAGAAACAGGAAGAATATAAAAAAGTCAAATTCTCGAAACCACCATCCATTATTCCAATTCATAATTAGATTGCTATCTAAGTAGAATTTCATCTTTCAAGTATTTTTTGTTTCTGATTCTTCTGCTTTTTGGGCAGGCTCTTTATCTTTATCTTTATCTTCTTCTTCAAGAGATTCTACAGAGGATTCCACCTTTTCCTGCTCTCCCTGAATCTGCATTTACACATATACCAATAATTAGTATCCTTAAACAACTGCAAACAAAAAAGTGAGTCTTAAAAATTTAGCATCATAGTTAAGGGATAAATTCCATATTGGTTAAATACCAAAATATAGATCAACATATAAGTGTTTGTGATACTCCTCTTAATAAGATTGACATTCTAAGATGAAACTTCAAGTCTTAGAGCCTGTTTGGTAAAAATTCTCATTTTCTACAGTAAATCAATTCTCATTTTCAACCACACACTCTTCAATAAAATAATATTTTCCATTACATCAGTACTTTTTTCTTCTTTTTCAACCACACATTTCCCATCATATCACTATTCAAANGTTACTCCTCTTAATAAGGTTGACATTTTAAGAAGGAACCTCAAATCTGAAAATGGTATCAGAGTCCATTAAACTCTAACGAGCAATTCTATCCGATTAAAATTCAAAAGAAGTCACATGTTCATCAGGCTAATGGTGGATCTCTAGTCCTAGCTTTTGTACCATGCACACATTCTGAGGCTTGCTAGCTGGCTTGTATCTATTTTGGAACATTGGTTTTTTAATTTTCCATTTGTTTTAATAAAGGGCTGGAAGGCAAATGATGAGAGTGCTACACAGTTGTCAATATAGTTGGAATGTGCTGGTGCACCTACCTAATATTAACAAATTTATGGTAAGGTTGAAGTTTCAACATTAAATAAAATTTTCACGGAGAAAATTTATTTACTTTAAAAATTATTTATTCTCTCATATAAGTTAATTTTAAGCTTAGCAAGACAAGCATATAGTAAAAATATCAACTTCTATCATTTTCCTTATAAATCACTATCAACCAATTGAGACTTTCTGCACCAATTAAGCCTTGACTTGTCTAATTTCTATCATCAACATCAAAGCAAATGACTATTCAGACCATCAAATGTGATTCTATTTGATCGATTAAGGGCTCGTTCGGCAGTGTTTGTATTTTTTTTATAGAAGAGTTTCTTGAAAAAATTACTTTAGATTAATTTCTTCTAAAATCTTTCTAGTCAAACAATGAATTTCTAGAGAAATTATTCAAGGCATCTTTTTTAGTCTTGAAATCAGGTTTTGACTTTTCAAAAATAGTGCCAAACATGCTCTAATACTATTTAATGCATGATTAAAGCAACTAAATTAATTAAGTCAAACCTCATCAATTATATCATCCACAAAGCCAGCATCCTTAGCTGCTCTCTCAGCCACTTTTTCCACAAAATCCACAGCCCTTCTTAATTGCCCGCCTGCCGGAAGATCATCCGCGATGTCCTCCGCCACTTTCTCCACTTTCTCCGCCATCTCTTCGACGCCCTCCACCACTTCTTCCACCTTATTCAATGCTGTTTCGATTTTATCTGCACATTTGAGGTTACAAGAATTCGAGTCATAAGATGTCACAAATTTCACTTTGATCCTAAACATGATACTGCAATAGTCTTCACTATAAATTAAATAGAAATAAATAAACTTCATCTCTTTTAAACTGCTTAAACTTTTAATAATGAGCAGGTTTTGCTAAGTTTAAAAGAAAAGGTAAAAGTACTATTCGAAATTAAATAAAAACTTATGAAAAAAATTCTAACATTTTATATGCTAATTCTGATGATATAGCTTCCAAGAAAAATGACTTGAACAAATACTGCAAAGAAATTCTTAAATCCATACTTTTTAGGGTTCCCCAATTTAGGCTGATGACGGGTATCAGCACTGCTGTTACTATCCCCAAGATCCAACTTCTGCATAAATTTCAACAAATCCATTTATAGAATTAGATAAAGCAATATATTTAGTGATATTTTCAAAGAATATGAGTTCGACTACATGAATCATTTTTCTTTTATCGTCTCGAGTTTCGAGTTCGATGCATAAAACGAATATAACCGACTTACAAAGGACTATTAGGAGGGCCGGAAGGTGTTGGAGGTCCTGGTTCAACACTGCTGCGAACAACCCAGTTCCTAAAACAAATCCTTATTATCAATTCATATTCGTGCAAGTAATTAAAACCCCATTTAAGAAATATTTTTTTGAACAAGAACTTATGCTTCTTAAATAATAATTCACAACACATTTAAGAGCAAAAACAAGAACCTAATTATGGCGTACCTTTTAATTTTGTCATTCCTTGCCACTAGAATTGTGTTGTTGAGACATTGGACACTTGGCTTACATTTCTTGTGGCTTTTGAAAGCCAAATTTGCAGAAGAATTTGGTTTGGAGAGAGGTCTAAAGGGATGATGGGGATCATTAATATGGAGGCTAGTACTAGAACTGAATTCACTGATAGATTTTATCATCGACATAACTAAGGCTACAATAATATTTGGATGTAACAAGGAAATGAAAGCGATTTGTGATAGATCGATCGATTTCCCAAGAACGCTCGATCGGAGGATTAGTCTAGGAGCTACAACTTAGTAGAACTATGAAGTTTTTCTACGAAATGAATGTTGAGACTTTATCATCAACTACTCCATTATACAAAGGTCCAAATTTATAGGAAGGACTGGGGAGGCTATTGGTGGGAATAGTTTAAAGATAATTCGAGAATATTCGAAGGTTGAAAATTCAACTTTTGAAAGAAAAATATCATAATTCCTTTTCTTTTAAACGTGACAGTAATGTTTGGAATCGTATTGGTAGATTATTGTTTTGTAATTAGAAAAATGAAAACATTGAGATTCTCACGCCATTAAATTTTTCAATGATTTCCACGTTGTCCTCTTTAATTAGCCCATGCCCTATGCTCATTTTTTAAATTTATTTTTAATCATATATTTTATGGAATTCACAACTTTTATCAACTTTTTAATCATTCGATTCATTAACTTTTATCATAATCTACTGAGAATTGTATTTTTTATAAAATAAAAAAGGGCTTAAATATAAAAGGACTCGCATTCAAAAAAGTAGTGCAATTTTTTGTAATTAAATAAATATTTCGAACATCATAACATGAAATTTTTTGTTTCGTCAATATTAAATAAACATATGGAAAAAAAATAACCAAATAAAACATGTTCCAAACTCTAAATAACAAATCCACATAATAATAGAACTAAAGCAAATACTGAAAATAAAATATATAGTCACGTTACACCGGATTTAAATTATTATGTCCAATGGATCCAAGCACAATGATTGCAACTCATCGCCCATCATCCAACGATCCGTTCTAATCTGTTAGAGGTAGGGAAAATTGTGAGTACATGAAAATACTCAGTAGGACACAAATGATGGTGCAATTCCGAATAAAAATATTAAATCATG
>CAIGRT010144395.1:0-10482 GCA_903798405.1 Fraxinus platypoda | reverse complement strand
GCCTGGTAAAACAGCAAAATTCTTCCAATAATTGACTAGTGGGTGCTAATCATGATTGTCACATATTTTAACTTCTGATACTTGTTTTACACTACTTGTTAATGACCCTTTCTCGATTAACTAACTGGAAGATGCTACATGTACTTCCTACCTTACTACATGGGTTATTACATGGCCACATGGCGGCACCCTATTGGAGGGTCGGATGTGGGGCCTCGGCTCCACATCCCACCCTCCAATAGGGTGCCGCCATGTGGCCATGTAGTAATACATTTAGTAAAGTAGGAAGTAAACATAGATTAATCCTAACTAAATATTTACACAATGAATAGAATGGATAAAGTAAATAGAAAATAAAAAATAATAATGAAGAGTGTCGACAAGTCAAAATAAATTCACGATGCCACATCACTTTTTATCATTTCAGAATCAAATACCAACACGAGTACAAATAAAAATTTATGATTTTGATGCAAGATTCGACTTCAATGACCTTTCTACTTACGTGCAAAATAGTACATTCGGATGAAAGTTTAATGAAGCAAGTAATTGAATCCTTATTTGTTTCTACTGGACTAGTAAGAATCAAAGCTATATAACGGAAATTACAGCCATGGTGTTCATTATCCGGTAGCAGCTTTCCTTAAACGAAATTATTTGTGTTAAGAATGAATTATGGAATCTCACGAAAGAATGAAAGAATTTGCAATTAAAGAAAAGAAAATACAACCACTCCCAACAAATGACTTCAGTTTCTTGTGACGCTATTAATACACCAACTCCCAACGAAAAATCCAGGAAAAGTATAGTAAAGCACAGTCCAGCCACAAAAGGAGGATAATTTGTCAGGTTAGGGTTCTAATGTCCGCAAAGGTATAATCACTCACTCTGAATCATAGCAATAATTATTTCTTCTCACTGAGGTATGGAACCATCAGTTTTTGATTTCTTGTGCATATACGTGTGAATTCACATGCCTATACTTCTGAAGAAAAAATATATGAATTATAATGGAAGGCAAGATTATATTTACGAGTGATGTTTCTTGGGCTGTAGTTTCTGCGAATTAAGAATTTGTGTTTCTATACCTTTTCTGGCTGATGGGAAGGTTCTCTTATTCCTTATTTGTTGAAAAAAATTGTTCTTGTTTATATTCATTTGGAATCGTGGATCTTGTGGTTAATAAAAAATTTCTGTATTTCGATATAGAAGGCAGAGATGTGTAGAAAAAACTTCTGGATCTTCTTTTTTGAGTAAGTCATCATCATCTGAATTTAATGGTCCTTTATCTTGGACTAAGGATGCTGGAATTTGTTAATTTCTGATATATTTTCCGAATATTTGGTCTTTTATTTGATTTGAAATCTATCAGTTCTTGAAGTAGTGAGCTGTGAAGAAATTGTGACTCTTTGAAAATTTTAGTAAATGGCAATGGAGGATCAAACAATTATTGTCGGTTCATCTGCGGATGAAACTAAGGAAGAAGAAGAAGAAGATTTTAGAAGCTGTTGCGGGGATGAGGATGAAGTGGAGGATAGAGAAGAACCCACAAAGGCAGATTTACAGGACGATCTCAATGATTATTCTGTAAAGATGTATTTCAAGGGTGTGTCTATAGCAGGTCCTGGAGATTCTGGTTCTAGGCTTTCTGGAATTGGGGTGGTTATGGAGAGGTCATGTAATTTATCTCCAATTCGAGTGCAGAAAAAGCTCGATTTCTATGTGGAAGAATCAGTGGCAGATTATTTAGCTTTGCTGGATGGTTTATCAGAGGCTGCAGAAAACAATATTAGGCGGGTTTTCGCCTTTACCGAGTCTGATATCCTATATGATCAAGTAAGCAATTTCCCAGCTCCAAACATGTAATCTTGCGTTGGTTTTTGTTTGTTTGTTAATGATCACAATTTGTTACGCCGACTAATCTATAATTATCCCAAGAATTTCAAAATGGCAAGTTCTATTGTTTCCTGCAATACTGTTGTTCTATGACATCTTAGGACATGCTTGATACACAGTATTTAACGAGATTGGACACCATAATGGATAATTTTTTTTGTTTTATTTTTATTTTTTAATAGTGCTCGCTGCTCAGTATTATACATTCCAGCTTACCAAACAATGCCAGAAGTGTTTACTTCATATGACGAGCAATTATTTTCTTGTCTTTCCATTTCTGGTATTTAAATTGCACTTCTCATGATCAATTTTCTTTCTATTTTAGAAATCTAATTCAATTTTAACCATTATAAGTTTGAAATGAATCAATATCCTCTCAAATAGTAACGAAAGAATATTGCGCTTCTCAGTACTGACAGATGGTTTTTAGTCATTTGATTTTGAAAATCTTTTGTATAACTTATGAAGCGGTGGTAATTTCTTCCAGATTACAAAAGATGAGGAACTTGAAAATCCACTTCTTGCGGCGTTGAGGCAAAGGATCCTAGAACAAGCTAGTAATATGGAAACCTTTGTTCTAAAATTTGTCCGAAGTACTGAAATTCAAAAGGCTTTAGAGTTAGCTCAAGTGGCGGTTGGAATAGTCTCTATTCCTGCCGAGGGGGATAAATTGACTGAAATTTGTTCAATCTGTTCTTTGGAAAAGTTTGCATCAATGATGATCACGATCAAGTGTTCACACAAATTTTGTTCCGACTGCATGAAAACTTATGTTAAGGAGAAAATGCAATCTACTAGTGTTCCCATTAGATGCCCTCAATTGAGTTGCAAATACTGTATTTCCACCGCTGAGTTTAGGTCTTTTCTTCCTGTTACCTCTTATGAATCTTTGGAGAGGGCCCTTAAAGAAGCAAATATCCTCAACAAGATTTGCTGTCCGTATATTAATTGCTCGGTTATGCTTGATCCTCGTGAATGCTTGACAACTCGGGGAAGTTCATCGAGCCAGAAAGACAATGGCTGCATGGAGTGTCCTGTTTGTCGAGGATTTATATGTGTGGATTGTGGGGTTCCTTGGCATACTTCTATGACCTGTGAAGAGTATCAAAATCTCACACTGGAGGAGAGAGAAGCGTGTTACATGAGTCTGCTACAGAATAAAGGGTGGAGACATTGCCAGCGGTGCCACAGGATGATTGAACGAAATCATAGTTGCTACCACATGACATGCCGGTAAGATTATTTTCTTTTGAAATATTTATGCTTCTATTTTCAAATGCTTCTGAAGTATTTTCTCACAGTGACTTAGTAAGATAGATACTGAGACTTCAGAATTTTTAGCAACATTATCCTTGCTTCATGAGTTTGTTGCTCCTTGGAATGAACATTTTTTTTTCTTTAGACACTTCAGTCAATTTGTATGAAAATGGTTGCAGAAGATACATGAGGAGATCAGAGAAAGATGGCCTGCAAAAGCACGCCTTCCTTTATCTTGATTTCTCAATATAAGCTAAACTATTAGTAAAGAGTAGGATGACTAGGCCGTCATAAATCTGACAAAACACCTAGATTTTCCCACAATTATAAGATTGGACCTGATCTGATGTGTGTGTGTGTGTGATAGAGAAATGTCTTCTTTTAAATGGTCCTTGCCATGGTGACATCCTATGATGCACCGACACGGACACGTGTGTCCGACACGATATGTTTCGGATACGCCGACATGCGATTTTTTGATTAAATTCTTAAAAATTCTTCATTTATATAGTATAAATTTAGTTTTATACTTGTTATTAATTTTTCTTGTTGAAATCTTTTAAACATGAGTACTTATTTGTTACTCGCTAATAACTTTGAATTAACAATATATAATATTTGTAATATAAAAAGAAAAATGATTACGGTAGAGTGGTCGAGAAGTGCCGGTATCGATTCGTATTCGACACGCTACCCTAGTTGAAGTGTCTGTGCTACAGAGGTGACATCTGAAGAACATTGGCAAACACGTGAACTCTACCAACCTGATCAAATCCACCGGCCAACCATTGTGCTGGATGCCGATTTCAACTGTGGGGTGGCATGTGGTGAGGTTGAAACACGCCCACATCTTTTCTGGGGTCAGTCAAATCCGTAACAGATTGTAAGTTCTTGTTATGGAGAGGTTGGCTCTAGCTCTCCTGGACTGACTTTAATATGGCATCGTGAGTGTGAGTAGTTGAGCTCCGTGGTGAAATTAGTTTACTTTCAATGGGTAAGTTGCATAATTGGCAACAAAGTCTAATCAATTACCAAACATGGTACTTTTTCATTGGAGAACACCAAATCTGGCAGTTTATATGGTCCTAGGTTTTTTCAGAGCCATAATTTCTGTGATTATGAGAGTTTTATATAAAATAAACATCAAGTAGAAAAGCAAATGAAGGATGACTATTTGTCCAAGTAACATTCCTTTTTTTCTTTTCCTTCCTATTATCTTTTTTCCTATACACATTTTCTTTTTCAAGAATAGCTCAACCAATAGAGGCACTCATTTAATTTTCACTCTTAAAACTTCAGAAATTGATGGTCTTATTGCTTTATAGTTAACTATTTACGTTTTAGAAATTACCTGTAGCTAAATTTATGTTTTTCCAATAGGTAAATGGGCTTATTTTTAGCATTTATTTGTTTGAAGTAGCAAATTATCTTGTTCTGATTCCTGAAACTGAAGCAATCTGATAACTTTGTAATGTTGGAAAGCTCAATTTTCAGTCACACCATTGACAACTGATGCTAGCAAGTAGCAACCCTCAAGCTCTTCAGAAAATAATTGGCACTTTTTATTCTTGGGTGACAAGCATGTTAATATAACCTAACCCATTTAGGCTGCTATTTATTGTGAGCATTGGAGTTTGATGTTCGTCTAGATCTGTCCGTCTTTGACCATCTGAGTTTTTCCAAATATTTCTGTTCTGTTTCTTCTTTAAAAATAAAAAATAAAATCAAAAGAAATAGTATTAGAAAAATAGTTGGATAGTGTTTATGTCAAACTCCGTCGACATTTCAAATTTGATTTGCGAGAATCTCCTAATGCTGTTTCTTTATGACTTTGCGAATAGACTTACAAAACCACAGACCTCCAAGGAGGTGCTGGGTTGCCCAACAGAGACCCTCTGAGGTTCAAGTCAGTCGAGTTATTTGAATGTCACCATAATAAAAGCATCTAAGTGCGTGCGTTGTGTTAAAGATCTGGCAAGTTTGTGTGTGTTTTATGTATATAGAATGAATTGTCTTATGATTTATAAATGGAATACACAGGAATTTAGTAGACTTGTCGGAATCTGTTTATCACTATTAGTTATGACATTTTATTCATTTGGTGCAAAATGTGAGGTTATAGTCACTTTAGATGAATTTTCTAGTTGTAATTTTATCCTCAACACTTTTTCATACGATGATGAGGAATGTATCGTCTTTCTCATATAATTCAGATCCTACCATTATTGAGTGAGGTTTGATGAGGCAAATTTTTATACACGACAAGAAGCATTATTGGAAATGTTAATTAGACATATGGGGTGCATTAATGACCATATCGTTTTCTTGATTTGTTATTGGATTCATGGCATCTGACTTTTGCTTTATTTTCTTGCAATATCTCTTGGCATGTCTTCTGAATAGATTATGTGAGATTGCTTAACATGTTTAGTAGGTGTTAGGAGTGGCATCATGGAAATACTTCTGAAAATTGTGATTTAGCATTGCATATTGTATATCGAAAGGAAATATTGGCATAAAAGAAGTCAAAACTATAGAAATATTTGAATAATAGGACTAATATGGTAAACCTTATGAGTGCTCATTCTAATTGTCCCATGTCCATATTTTACCTGCAGGTGTGGGCACGAGTTCTGTTATTCTTGTGGTACGGAATACAGGAATGGCCAACAGACATGTGCATGCGCATTCTGGAATGAAGATTATTCTAATGAATCGGCAAATTTTCCTACCCAAGAGTTTGAACAATGGGCATGGGATTCGTTTGAGTCACTGCCAATGATGATGGATGCTTATTCAGATCAAGAAAAATCACAGCTGGCATTGATCCAGAGGTTCCTTGCAGGGGCATTCAGTTTGACCCATCATCAACCTCAACAATCCCCTCCTCGTTGTACAGATTCCTATGTTGATGCCATGAAGGATCTGCATCAGCTACCTTGGCTTGAAAGATTTGTGTCTGTTATGAGCGATAATTACTATGACGACTACACTCAATGAAGTTGATTATCATTCCTAGAGTGTTTGGTTTACAGGGTAAAGAGTATCTTACTCTCTCGCTATTTGGACATGTGTGAATAGGTCCTTTTTCATTCAGTTCTTGTATTCCTTGTGCTCAAAACTTGTGAGCATAAATTTCTTTGTGCGAGGATTATAAGTTTATACATTATATAGCTTCCTTCTTGCAGGAAGACGAAAGTCTAAAGGAAAACGAAAGGATAAATGTTTTTGACAATCTAAAAGGCAATGAAGCGAACTGGTTTATATGTTGTCTCTATATGTGAATCTGTGATTCACTTTGACATAGTATTGGCATTTCATAGGGAGCTGCGTTTTCTGCTGTCACTTTACATTTAAAACTGCTTATGAGCTGGTATATTCTTTGGGGATGAAAAATGGTTTCCTTCAGTTTTTAATGGCTCAATTTTTTTTTTCTTTTCTTGGGATTGATTTTGATATTTTTGTATCGATAGTTAGCACTTTGTAAATGTTGGAAAAACTTGGACTATGCAACAAAACTCAAAAGAACCATGTCTCTCGGATCTTGCTTTAAGGCATCAACCCTGCTGAAAGGGCCAGCAAATGCCCCTTGATGTCCCTCAGGGAGCACCCTAAGCGTCATGGGACAACCACTGGCACCATTTGGTGGGTTCAATTAATCATTAAGTCCCCTTCCCACCATTTTCAGCAGGGTCACCACCAAGAAAACGAGAGAAATTACTTTGAATAGAGAGGAATGTCGAATTTTTCAAGCTAGGCCAAACTGTTGCTCTACTGTTGGCGTGACGTCTTCGAGCAACACATAGAAGTCTTCAAATAACGCAAGAAAGAAGTAGTAGGAAATTGCAGAATCTCGAACTATGAAAAATTTGACTTATGTGTTTGTACTTTTCTTAAGCCGTTATTTGTCCCACCAATATCGTGATGCACGCAGAAACACACCAGCATTCAATGAAGCCATCATTTGTTTGTTTTGTGCATTCAAAAAGACAACCCGTACACTAATGATTAAAAATGTCTATACTCAAGATCTATACTCTTGTCTGTTGAGAATGATAAAGGATAAACAAGATTTTGTAGGAAAATTGATGCAAATGGGAAGTAAATTATGTCGGAAAATCAAGGGGATGAAAGAAAATTCTTTTGGCATTATGTCAGTGTATTTCAGAAGTGTGTATTATACAAGTAACTACCAATCTTGTTTGTAGATTATGAAACATTTCTTTCCAAGAGTTACAGTTAGAGTCACAACCATTCAAATAAATAATTACACAACCGAATTGGAGTGAAAAGTGGTCCACAAACGGGTTTAAGCATGAAGTTCACAGGGGCGGCAGCATGCAGATTTCCCTGCATGCCGTGGCCTGGTCGCCCAATAGCATTGGGCAGCCTCGGCTGGCCCTCCTCCGTCATCTGCCACTATGAACTTACCCCTGTGATTCCATGACTCGTGCAAACTCTTCTTAATACATCCTATAATGTCAAAAACTGACATTATTTTGAAAATGTTCTAACATCTACAACATATAAAGGATGATATAACAAGAGTAGTATCGAGCGCTCGATTTAATCGAAATGTCGAAGAGGAACAACTATATTCACTAGTCAATTAGCTGAAACCCGTGACCAACAATTTATTTGCCCATTTATAACATGTTTATTGAGGATTAATCAACAAAGAAACAATATCAAGGAGCGAAATAAATTAAAATTTTGTCGATTATACAAGTTCAATCCTACACAATATTGTATACGAAGATGTAAAGAAAAGAGTATGACCTCGTCTCATGCATGGAGTAGTTGAAAAAAAAAAATGTAAAGAGTATAACCTTGTCATTGTGTCACAGCATGGAATAATTTCAAAAAATGAAGCTTCTATTGCAACTGACATTAAATGTACCTACAAAATTTAATCCACAGGTATTCCACCAAGATGCATGCCACTATATGGAGCTTTAAAAAATATCAAGACTCACAAGATCCAAATATAAGATTTACAAAACAAAAGCATACCTGATTTTTCCCTTATATGCTTTCCAATAATTTCCAAACCCACCTTGTTTACAGATAAAAGAAATTTGAAGCCATAACACCAATTGCGTCATAGGAGCTCAACCAACATCCAAAGGAAGCATCGGGTGATCATCTAGAATTATCAACTTAATCGGCACGAGACATTGTTAGAACCATAACTAATTGCTTGCAGATTAAGATCAGACATATTCGTCACCCATGGACGGGGCCCTTTGGATTCCCCACATAAATTGTATGAATAAGAAGGCCATTTAGCTTCCATGCCACAGATATTCCTAGCACCCATTTTGATCATCTTCCGGGTTCTATCAAGAACAGCAAGGCTGGAAAATGTGGAAAAACTGTTCCCAACAAACACATCAGATCTCAAGCAAACTTCATAATCAATGGCTGATTGAATGAGATACGGGTGCTTCTCGTAAACTTCGACAACACCCAACTTTTTCTTCTCGAGAGGAAGCAATCCCTCCTTCCAACCAGTTAGTATAGAGTCATCTTCAAGAAGGGTATCAGCCACAGCTAGGTAAATTACAGCCGGAGTTTTCAGGCCGACAATATTTCCCACTCTCTCCAAAATCTCCTCCTTACTGCTACAAATTTCACTTATATTTGATCTATGTTCCAGCTTCTTGCAGTGAATCATCCAATCCTTTTCTATTCTCATGTGAACTGCTACATAAGGCACTGAATCGACAACATTTTGGGACAGCCCGACTTTACGGATTTCTTTCGACCCAATCTCTCTAATCTTGGAAACAATCTTATCAGCTTCTCTTGATATTTCTTCCACCAAAACTAGGCATTCAAAGATCTTCGCATAGTCTTTAACTGGCCAATGATCATGCCACAAAAATGGGTTCTTGCCAACAATCTGAATGATCTCATACCTGTGATATGGATTGTTGCTAAACTGTCTTAACTGATCTAAATCTTTCTCAACTGTCCACCTCCTTCCACTCCCCTTTTGAAGCTTGAAAACATCACTGCGGTTGGAAACCTCCGAATAACGACCCAATTGGACAAACCCCTTACAAAGAGAGTTAAATTTTTCGAAGTGGAAAACCTTATTGAATGAAATAGGTTGCAACAAATCAACTTCTTTATAAAATAGTGACGCGCTCATGCTAGGCATCAAAAGTGTTCTATTCAGCATTCTTGCGGTCAATGCAGCTCTTGCAAATGCAATTTTCTGATTGTTTAACCCCCAAATGATTTGAGGAACCTCCAAAAACTTTGTCTTTTCAATACGAAATTCTCGTTTCAACGTGGATGGTCCATTGTCAAATGCAAATAGGTTCTTGTTAAACGTGGGAAGAAAAACTGCTCTAAGAACCAAAGCAATGACCACCAGTGCCACACATTTGCTGGCCAGAGAATTCAAATGGAGACCAAAGAATCTCAAATGCTTACAATTCGATATGTCCATTTGAGATTCAATCTTCAATTCTCAGAAAGGAAATCATCACAATAACAATCAAAGAATCTCAAATGCTTACAATTAGATATACCCATTTGAGATTCAATTTTCAAAAATTAAACCATTCCAATCACAATCATAATCTTATCCTACTCCGAAGAAAAGCATTCACATGCATCAGTTTCGAGCATTTAACAGGGAGTAATCCACGATAATTGATCTCGCCTAACAGCACCAATTTCATATCAAAATAAATATTGATGAAATCGAGAAAAATTAAAGAAACCGAATACGCACAAGATCTTACCGCTATTCAGTAGTCATTGGTAAAATCCAGACAGCGATTTCTGAAAACCCAGATACATTCTTTTCGATTGACGATAATATTTCAAGATGGAAAAAAAAAAAAAAAACCCGACTCAACATGCAAAGTGATTCCTAAATAAAGCGCATGTATCTAAGACGGCTTTCCGTTTGATGATAAAAGGAATCTGAATTCTAAGAAAGACCAAGTAAGATTTGCGGGTACTAATCCAGAAAAAAAGAAAATTTCTATTAATTGAAAATCGAATCCAGACCATCACAATCGTACGACTCGTAACAGAAGAACTACTGGAATATCCTAGAAAAAGAAAAAAGGAAGTGAAAAAACAGTGTCAGAAGCAGTTGACAAAACTAAACTGTACAGGACAAAGGAGATAGCCAGTTCAGATGGCATTTGGGACCGCCACCGCACCAGGGTCTGCTAGTGCGTACCTTGCGAACTATGGCAAAACAAACTTTGCCCAGGCCAAGTGGGTATTATTCTTTTTAAAAATTTGTTTTTACAAAACTCTTCTTCAACTATAATTTTTTTCGTAAAATAATTTTACACGTAA
>CAIGRT010144393.1:0-11644 GCA_903798405.1 Fraxinus platypoda | reverse complement strand
GCGGGCCGACCTGGCCCGGACCACCTGGATTGACACCTCTATATATAGATCAAAAAGGGGCCATTAGGTGTATGTTATACTCAAATCTAGAACACGAGAGGTTAATAATATTTTTTAAATGTGAGTAAATATCTATGATGTTATCAGAAAAGTGAGTTAGTGTCTCTGATAGTATCTCATATTTGATGTACCATGTTATTTTTTTGATAATGAGTGATTAAGAGTGTTATAAGATTTTTATGCTTCTAAGTCAATTTAATGGACAAATGAGAGGTCCTCACTTAACATTCAACAAATTATGTGCCATTTTCTCGGGGAAGATTATTTTTGTACCAAACTTATTTGCTCAAACGTGGGGTCAATTTCATTATATCATTGTACTTTCACTCGAGATTTAATTCAGATATTATACTTCAATTTGTACCAATCGAGTCACTATATTTAATTAATGTCAAATTGGATCATTTAGTCGAATTGCATAACTGATAGTGCCTAATAAATGAACTTACAAATAGTTATTTTATGTGAGTTTATATTTCTTTGTGCATGATTTTCACGTTTTATGATAATGAACCCTAAACTTTTTACTTTTGAGTCCATCTGATCAAACGATGTTAGAGTCCAGCATAAAAATATTTCATATGTTGATCCTTATTTATCGCTTGATTTGAACACTTTCTTAGTAACTCCTCTCAGATGCCTCTTGTTAGCTATCTCCATCAAGTTGTTGGAAAGTAGAAATTTTTAGTTTTATCTTAAATCACTTTAGCTGGTGTAATATATTTCTTATAGAACCGTTTTACCAAATCATATGAGGTAGTCATACTAGCATGTGGCTCTGAATCCAACGATTTCAATAAGTCATCTCTCAATGTGTATGTATGTCAATAATCCGAGTTTGATTGCATCATCTTTTACCCCTTGAATAGAAAATTTTGACACATTCGTATGAATCTAGAAATATGGGTATTTCGGTTTTCATGTGCCTTCTTATGAAATTAAAGATCGTTGCTAAATAGATTGATCAAATCGGCCCTCAATTGAAAATCATTCCTCCCAAAATCAGGATATACGATACTTGTGCTCAGGGGCGAACGCATAACTTTAAAGTTAGAAGGCACAATCGAACTTGCAAAGAAATTGAAAGAAATTTTACAATCGAAAATTTACGTCCAAAACAATCATAACCCATATAAATTTTTCGGATGTAAAATTTCAAAATTTTTTGATGTTATATTCTATATAAAATTTCCTAATAAAATGATGAAAATTACATAGAGAAATTTGTATCGCAAAAATAATAAATGTTAATAAAATAATTGATTTTTTAAAAAAAAATGTGAATTAGACGTCTTTCTTTAAGACTCACGTTTAACGTATTTTTAAATATTTTCGATATCTATTTGGACTATTCGATATGCCTATAATGTAGTTCTCGAAATAAGTTTTGAGATATAAGCAATTTGTAGGTTCGATTAGAGTATGATCGTCGGAGAATTTTTAAAATTAGCATGTTATCGAAATTCAAATTTATTGTGATTTTGCCCCTGTTTAGTGAAAATTAAAATTAAATTTTTAGTAAATTTTGATAAAAATTAAGCAGTTATGGATTCCATAAAATATGTTATTAAAATTAATTGTTAACTTTGATTTAGATTAAAATTTAGATTTCAATCGATACCAAACATGACTTATATAAAAAAAAAAAATTTCTCAAAAGTTGGGGGCCACGTGTCCCCCAGGACCCCCTGGGTCTGCCCCTGCTTGTGCTCTTTAAGAGCTGCTGATGGGTAAAAAACTGTTCAACCGCTAAATATCCTTTATTAATTTTCACTCTGTCATGTTGCTGAATCTATTGAGCAGCTTCTATAGCAGTTGTTCTGGCAATGTTTTGTGTAGTGGCCAATCTTGCTTGTTCGTTGCCACTTGTCATAGTGATTTGTTGCAGATTTTGTTGTCTTCAGTTGTCTTCTTTGTGTTGCGTCTGCGCTATGTTCAATCTCAAGGTTGAATGTTTCGAGATCTTCGCATTTTTAAACGGAGTATACACGAACACATTTTCCTCCTATAAAAAAATAATATAGAAGACAAATCAAATAAAATTTAGAAATAATCTCAATCAATATTAAATAAAAAATAATACTTGATAGCAGTGCCAAAAACTTGATGGTGTATAATTGCATGCTTACGATGTCAATTAAACAAGTAGTAAAGTGGACTAAAAAAGTTTGAATTATCATCCCACAAAGACGACTTTATCTGAACATCTATTTAAGGAAACATAACCCTTATTCGATGAAAACAAAGTTGCAATCAAAGTTTTGATTTAAATGTAGCCTTTATACAGCAAATTTCATCACACCCTGCCATTAATCGACTGCATTTCTCCAATCTATATTTACGATATTACTTCAATATACTTCCATAAAAACACCCGCCACTCTACACTACATTACAAAAGGCATTTTTGGCAATATCTTTCTACAGCCCCAGTCAATTATCGCGGCTTTCTGAATCCATGTACTATATAATGGCCACATTTTGGATTAAAATTACCTAAAAATGGCTCCTAGACAGACACTAAAATTTAACTAAGAAAAGTAAAAGTAAGTAAATGAAAGTATTTCTTTAGATTATGGATAACTTTTATTAAAATATTAAATATGATAATTAAAACATTGCGACTCACGTTTTTACTAGTTTCCACCTTTAATCTCGAATCTCAAGTTTAATTCCTAAATTTTACTTGGTCAAATTCACTAATTAAATCAATTTACATCTTTTGAGTTAAAAGTAATCTTTCATAGTTGAGTCAACCCATTATATCTCTATATGAATATAAGAGTCAATTACATGCATTAAATCACTTATGAATACAATTAAAGATCCCAACATTAGTAAAAGTATATCTTTATATATTATCCAATTGTTAGATTTTACTATTTGGTCTAAATTTATAACTTTCCCCACGATTTGTTAAAATCTACAAATAATAAATAACTACAATATAGTTTACTTTTTATAGTATGTAATACATGTCGTAAAATAATTTTGATTGTGTATATGTGCACGCTGTATAAAGCAATGCCATGAATGATCATCTCCTTTTACACATACATTATCACTCAGGACACCCAGTTCATTAAGTAAACCCCTAAACCACAAAGCTCGTTTAATCTCTTCAATGGCATCTATATACTTAGAACAACAATATATTAGAATCAAGACTTCCAACTTACACAAAGTAAACACATAAGAAGATGTTGATTTTCTATTATCTCTATCTCCACTAAAGTCAGCATCCATAAAACATTTAAGGTTCATATGTTGAAACTTTATAAAACTTTAAACTTTATAAAATTAAAAAACCTAATTACTTTATTGCCAAAATCCTTCATATCAAATCATCAAGAAAATTAATAATACGGAACA
The DNA here is from genome assembly GCA_903798405.1 of Fraxinus platypoda. Taxonomy (NCBI): domain Eukaryota; kingdom Viridiplantae; phylum Streptophyta; class Magnoliopsida; order Lamiales; family Oleaceae; genus Fraxinus; species Fraxinus platypoda. The sequence goes on along the minus strand of CAIGRT010144393.1, from coordinate 8,212 downwards.
TATATTAATTCTTTGGAAATAATTCTTTAATATTAGATTTTGATTCCGGAACTTGAATCTTGATTATTAGCTATTTTAGCTCTTGAGTTTTTTATCTTGATTCTGGCTTCTTGTTCTATAATCTTGATTGTCTTGTTTTTCAATTTAATTGCTCAAATTATTCTTCTTGATTCTTGATTGTAAGTTTTGATTCTTGATTGTGAATTTCTTGATCTTCCTCTTCAATATGCTTTCTCTATTAATTCTTGTGTTGATGGGACGATACAAAGAATGATAAATTACATATGAATTGAGGATCATAACCCTATTTATAATTTTTATATGTATTTGGCCAATTGTCAAATAGAACCATAATGGATTCGGCATCTACAAATATAATCATGCCCACACTTTATTTAGATGCTCTAAGCCCAACAATTTAATTATTTATTAAATCACTTTAATTGAGCTCAACTTTAAGATAATTTTATACACAATTAATTACATATGTAGGCACACACAACAAATTAATAATCTCAACAATCTCTCACTTGGACCACAAATGTTACCTTATAAATGTGTACAATCTTATGAAGTCAAGACTTTTGCTATCACCAAAAGTATCTCCGAACAATCTCGTCCATTGATTATATCAATATATGATCAAAGCGGTCTTCGTTACAAGTATCATAACGAAACCCATCAATGGTCATGTATATCAACACAATCAAATGACATAAATCAAGTGGGGTTACAAGTATCATAACTAAACACATCACTAGTCACATATATCAACACAATCAAATAACTAAATCAAGTGTGAATGTGTAGCATGGAAATTACATGTAAAATGATCCAAACGTGCCTATTTCTAACTGGTCCTACATTATTCTTAATGAGATCAACCATAACCTTTAATTAGAGTGTAACTGAATTGAATACATTATTTCTTAAATAAATCGAATATCCATGGATAAAAATATGTGTCTAAAACAAACAATATTCGAATACAAACTCTCACTAAACTGACATATCATCAAAAGATGCAACACTCATGTGAGTATTATCTCATGAAAGACCTTGGGTGGTAGTCATTTAGTAAATTGATCTATAATTATGGAGTTTGTCCTGTTATGCTTTATAGAATCCTAACCACTCAAAATTCATTTCTTGACAATTAGGAACTTAATAACTACAAACTTTGACATCATCGGGCTCCTTTTGGAATACAAGACTGCAATTGTCATAGAATAACTAAAGTGGTCTTTCAAATCAATCAAAAATATGCAGCTTAGTGACAATATTTTGTAGTCATATTCCATAATCAGAATCAAATTATCCAATGATCTCCAATTGGTCTAATTTTCCAGAATGTGATCATGTAATCCTTAGTTCTCTATAGATACCGAATAACCTAATGACTCATTTCCAAATTTCCATCCTAGAGTTAATTAAATATATGACTACCATTCCAACAATGAATGCTATATCTAAATGTGTGCAAACTTAAGCATACATTAATTCTCATCTGCTGAAGCATAGGGAATTTCATGTATTTCTTTTTCTTTAAATTCATCCATAAGGCATTGATTAAGACTAAAGTTGTCTCCTTTAGTTGTAGGGATATCACTTGATTTTCATATCTGCATCCCAAATCTCTTAAGAACCTTATCGATATAACTCTTTTGTGATAATAAAAAAATACACTGAGAACAATCCATGTGTATTTATATCCTTAATACAAAAGAGTCGTCACCAAAAATTTTTCATTTCAAATTTTCATAACAGAATTCTCTTGAGTTCGTATAATAAGCTTATATTATTGCAGGCAAGTAGTATGTCATCGACATACAATACCAAAAAATATGCTTACTCATCTGAATTTGTGATATACACAATCATCAACTGAATTCATCTCAAAACGAAATCAGCTTAATTTGTAAATCATCTGACGTAATTTAAGATCAAAATGTGTCACAAATGCCATGATTGTCCTAAAAGAGTCTTTCATAAATTGGAGAAAAAGTCTCTTTAATGTCAATGCCTTTCTTTTGGACGAGCACATATCTCTCTACATCACCCTTCGAATCCTTTTTTATTTTAAATATCAAATTACAACCAATGAGTTTCGCACCTTCAAGCAATAGGATAAGTTCACAAACGTCATTGTTACTTATAAATTTTATCTCTTTATGCATGATATCATTCCACTCTTTAGAATTATTCATTTGCATGACTTGATGAAAGTTGATTGATCAGTTCTTCTTCCATCAATCCATGTCATCCTTATTTTCTTAGAGAAATACTATAAAGTCATCTAGAATTACATTTCTCCTTTTTATAGTGGATTTCCTTAATGGCATTTGTTCGTAATGTTGTTGAGCTTGTTTTGTGGAACAATCTCTTAATTGTTTATAGGAAATTTTGTAATATTGTCTTGATCTGAAATTGTTTCTTGAACATGATCTAGATCAAGAATTTGTCATTGGTCATGATCATTATCAATTTCAACAATATATATATATATATATTCTTCCTCCAAAAGAAAATCTTTAATCTTATAACCTTATCTTCCCCTGCAAACTCTACATCCTCAAGGAATTGGATATTTCCAATTTCGAAAATTAACCTAATTGTAGGATTTTTTAAAAAATTTGTAACCCCTTAACAATTGCTTTACTTGAAACTTTGTTGAGAATTTAAGTTCCAGTCTTTAGTGCTTCTATCTAGAGGGATTCTGATGTGCTATGAGACGATTCCACATTCCTCTAGGAATTTAATAAAAGGCCCTGGACGTTATTTTCATGATCCGTCATATCTGTCTAGTATTCACCACCATGGTAAGATCTGACTTATTAAATTTTTTTACTGAGTTGATTTTCAACCTCAGTCTTGTACGTCTTAAACATATTCAGTGTTTGAGATTTCTCATAGATGGGATATAGGTAGCCATAGTGAGAAAAATTCGTCTATAAATATAATAAGTTATTGTTGACCATTCCAAAAAGTCGAATGGAATAGCCTAAGATATCCGTATGAATTAGTTCTAAGACGTTGAAATTCTATAGCCACATAATCTCCTTATATTTATTTGTTTCCCTTTAATGTAATTAACATAAACACTTAAGTTTGAAAAATTAAGGGGATAAGGAATTCCTTCTGACACAAGATTTTTCATTCTCTTTTGAGAGATGTGACATAGTCGCTTGTGCCATAACAAAGCGGAATTCTCATGGTTAATTTATGTTTAATACCACNGAAAAATTAAGGGGATAAGGAATTCCTTCTGACACAAGATTTTTCATTCTCTTTTGAGAGATGTGACATAGTCGCTTGTGCCATAACAAAGCGGAATTCTCATGGTTAATTTATGTTTAATACCACGTGAATTCACATGCAATGTTTCTTTGTAAGAGGCAACCGTATTAAACAAATATATGTTATCATAACCGGGTACGAACTGGTACCCACAATATTTGAATTAAGAAAAAGATCAAACTGATTATTCCTAATTGAACAAGAGTAATCGAATTTGTCCAATGTAGAAATAGAAATCAAATTTCGTCTAAAAGACGTCCTTTTTAAATTCAAATAATAATAACCAGTTTTTAATGATAACTTAAGGCTCATAAAGCCTCAACTTTAACTGATTTGTCATCGCCCTACATAGATGAATCTTTCAGTATCAATTAGCTTTGGCAGTTCAGGCAACCCCGCAAAGACACACTACTGTGAGTAGTTGTACCGAAATTTATCCATCAAGTATGTCTAAGTATTGAAACTAAATTAACCTCAAAACAAATCAAAGTGAGAAGTATACTTTTCTTTACACGCCAAGTATGGTATTTAGTACGGTCTCATTTTATGTGTTCGAGTTTTCACAAAAGTAACAGCTAGATGATTGATCCTTTTCAGACTTTTACCATTTCTTCTAAACTAAACCAGATGCAACTTCCTTATTCTTTATAACTTGTCCTTAGATGTAGTAACCAAGTGAGTAATATCAATTTTATCTTGCTTTAACCTTATTTTTTCTTACACACAATATGGAATGAGCTCATTAAGAGTTCACTTCTCCTTAAATTGATAGATGTAACTGACCTTAAATTAGCCAAATTGCGCAAGAATAGAAATCAAAACTAAATGCACGAACAAGTTATCAGACAGCTCAAGCTTTAATGCTTTTAGTTTTGAAGCAAGATGAGACATCTCCATAATGTACTCTTTTATATTTTCTTAACCCTTATACTTTAGTGAAACTAAATTTGTCAAAAGGCATGCTAGTTTCGGCATTATTGCCTTTTGCAAAGCGGTTTTCAATTTATTTAATAAATTCCTTGACATTAGTTACATTAGTGCCCTTAAATGTTTTGGGAATTCAACGCTTCATGATTATAAGACTCGTGCGGTTTAAACGATCCCACATATCCGAGTCTCATTTTTAATTAGTGAAACTCTTATCCGTAAGAGTAATTGATTGTTCAGTCCTTGACGTAAGGTCTAGATTTATGTCGCCAAGAACGATATAAACGTTCTCTTTCCAACCCTTAAATTTTAGTTCTAGCACAAGAATTAAATCGACGTTGACAGATATTGCAAAAGTTGATGGATTAACTGAATAGAGAACTTAAACATAATTAACATGGTCACATAGCAATCCTTATTGGACAATCAATAATTTCAAATAATGGTGAACCTCATCACAAGAGATTGAGCAAAATATTTATATTTAGTCTTTGGACAGAAATATCAACCTGTAAGTCTTGGTGTAGTAATCAAATATTGACAATAAATTTGGTCGAACATCAAATCTATCTTTGGATCGACTCGATGTTCACATGATGGAAAACTTTACAATTGTGACATATTTATCATCACATGTGTGTAAATAATTTGGCCAAATATTCCTTTGGGCTGATCAATACCTACATAATGACGTACACACAACCTTTCTAACATTCCAAATAAATTAATTTAGGTAAGAGTTGTTACTTTGGTAACTTGTTGATTCAATTAATTTACTTTAGAAAATTAATAATCCGAAATAAATTTTAGTTCCAGGATTTGAAATTTGATTGCTCCCTTTATATTTTAATTTTTTTATTTCAAAAAAAAAATAATAGTAAAATTAAAATTTCAACATATAGGCACCGCAACGCCCCGAAGTTGGCGCTACAGCGCCAGGTAGCTACTGCACAATGACCACGGCAACAATTCTGATTTTCATTCCATCAAAATCAAATTACTCATGAATCCTTAATTATTCAACAAAGCCATGGCTGTAACAGAACATGGTATCACACTAAAATAAATCCAATCAATATTTATATTTTATTTTCTTTCACACTAACTATCAACCGAATTGGAAAGCAATCATGATATCAATGGAATCTATCATGCTGCATTTACGTTTTCCAAATAGTAAACTTTAATAAAAAAAAAACTAAAATTCAAAATTCAGGACTGAAATTCACATCCAAAAAAATAAAAAATACAGAGTACGAATTTCATCCATAAAGTTCCTTCTGAATCTCAATGGTTTAACATGGAGTTGACTCTGATACCATTTGTTGAAACTTTATGAAATTTTAAAATTTATAAAACTAGAAAATCTAATTACTTTATTGTCAAGATTCTCTATGCCAAATCATCAAAACAAAAAAATAATAATTCGGAACATACCTTAATCCCTTGGGAATAATTTTTTAATATCGAATTTTGATTCCGAATCTTGAATCTTGGTTATTGGCTCTTGAGTTCTTGATATTGATTCTGGCTTCTTACTCCATAATTTTGATTGTCTTGTTCTTCAATTGAATTGCTTCAATTATTCTTTTTTATTCTTGATTGTAGGTTTCTTGATCTTCCTCTTCAATATGTTTTCTCTATTAATTCTTGTATTGATGGGATGACACAAAGAATGAGAAATTACATATGAATTGGGGACCATAACCCTATTTATAGTTTCCATATATATTTGACCAATCGTCAAATACAACCATAATAGATCCAGTCTCTACATATATAATTCGACATACACTTTATTTAGATGTCCTAAACCCAACAATTTAATTATTTATTAGATCAATTTAATTGGGCTCAACTTTAAGGTAACTTTATACACAATTAATTACATATGTAGGCCCATATGACAAATTAATAAATCCAACATCACACCCTCGGGAACAGACTTGGAAACTAAACCCTTAGCAAAAGTACGTTTCAAGTACCTAAGCAAACACATTAACACTTCCCAATATTTGGGATCAGGATTAGAGATGTACCTGCTTAAAACAGTAATACAAAAGGCTAAATCTAGACTAGTCCAGATCATATGGTACATAACGGAGCCAATGACATTTTGAGTAAGGAACTTTACTCATAAAATACTTTTCCTCATCATTAGCAGGCGATTGTTCCTTCGACAAACTGAAATGGTTTTCAAGAGGCATAGAAGCATGTTTGCAATCAATCATGCCAAATTTCTTGAAAATTAAATAATAGAGATGGATTTTCTTGATGGACAGAAATTAGACCAAAATTGAGACAAATTTTATCCTACAAGTTTTCTTTTGTCGAGACATTCTTTCCTCACTAATTTTTTAATAGACAAAAACTAGACCAAAACAGAGACAAATTTTATCTTACAAATTTTCAACTGATTTTATCTAGATATTCTTTCCTCATTAATTCCACAACAGAGGTAGAAAGCCCATAGAGTTAAAAACTCTTATGAAAGTAAAACGCTGAAAATTTTTGTTACAAGTTTTTCCGAACGCATAATTGAAATTTCATATCCAAAATTTGAAAATTATATAATAGTGATGGATTTTTTTTGATGGACAGAAACCTAGTCCAAAAATGAGGATAATTTTATCGTACAAATTTTCCACTGATTTTATCGAGATATTCTTTCCTCATTAATTCCACAACTGAGGCGTAATTAAAAATAATAATTGAAGGAATTTTGAGTGGAAGTTTATAAGCTTATTTAATTTTTTTGTTAAACTATCAATGTCTCACGACTTTTTAATTTTTACTGTTTGCTCACCCTTCATTAAAATCTATAGTTGCGTTGAAATTACATTAATATATAAATTCCAAATCAATGCGTTTGCATATCTCTAGGGGGTCGCCAAGCCTCATATTTAAAGGAATATTCTTGGTGTACATAAAAAATGTACATAGGGGTGTCCCTTCACTCACATAGTGGGTCCCACCTCATGTGAGGGAAGGGACACCCCTATGTACAAAAAATTATGTACACCAAGCATAATCCATATTTAAAAACATGAACTATGAAAGTAAAACGTTGAAAAACTTTGCAACATGCTTTTCAGATTGCATAATTGAAATTTCGTAGCCAATTTTTGAAAATTAAATAATAGTGATGGATTTTTTTTATGGATGAAAAACCAGACCAAAACTGAGACAAATTTTATCCTACAAGTTTTCCACTGATTTAAAGACGTATTCTTTCCTCATTAATTCCATAACTGAGGTGTTTATAAAATAATAATTGAAGGAATTTTTTAGTTGAAGTTTATCTCTTTTAATGCGTATGTTGTTTTAATTATGCTTAGAATCTCTTATACCAATTATTGAAAATTCAAGGATCACGTATTGTTCGATACCATTTGATATGAAATCAACAACCGGATTGAAATGTTAAAGTTATATTACAACATGTAGGGGACGTCTAAACCTTCCAAATAGATAGGTGGTGCCGCCCGAAGCCAGGGTCGGCGCTACAGCGCCTGGGGTAAAATACTAAACAGGGCGTCGGTGCCCCATGCTTATCTCTTTAAAAGCGTATGTTGTTATAATTATGAAGGAATTTTTTAGTTGAAGTTTATCTCTTTAAAAGCATATGTTGTTTTAATTATGAGATTTTTTTGCACCACAAATAATGAAGATGAAAAATATTACAATGATTCTAAAAGCTAGTAATCACTTTTCTCACATTATAAAATTGTATAGAAGAACCTAATACTTATAGGAAACATGTAGAAGACGTCTAAACCTTCCAAATAGACAGGTGGCGCCGCTCGAAGCCAGGGCCGGCGCTACAGCGCACGGGGTAAAACACTAAACAGGGCGTCGGCGCTCGAACAAATCGAACTCTATGCTTTTGCGGAACTACTGAACCTAGGCTCTGTTACCATTTGTTGTGTTAATTATACCTAGAATCTCTGATACCAATTGTTAAGAATTCAAGGATCACGTATTGCTC
>CAIGRT010144364.1:0-20279 GCA_903798405.1 Fraxinus platypoda | reverse complement strand
GATTTCATACAAGGTTTGAAATAAAGAATGAAACAGATTGAATCCGTCGACACGTGTTCAACTTCGATAATTGTTGATTGTCTTCTCAAATTCCATATTAGTAAGTCGAATTCTATTTCGATTTCATGAGTATGAAACGGTACGTATTTATTTGAATATAATATGCACATTATCGGTGTTATATCTCCTACAATTTCTACATGTCCCACATTTTTTCAATTTGATTTTTCCGTTGGTCGCTGAATATTACATCACTCGATGGTACTAGTTGTCTGGAACCAACTATTTTAATAAATCGGTGACATTTTCGTGAGTTGTGACAGTATTATAAGAGAACTCTTAAGGTGTATTTTTGAAAAGATAGTTAGATCAATTTAATAGGTTATCTAAGTTTTGAATTTTTAAATATGTTATGTATAGATGAATTATAGGATTAATCTAAATTTTTGTTATTTTTCGTGATCGCTTGATAAGTCAAATAATTTACGAAGATTGCAAACTGATAATTAGATTCTGCATGTTTAATGTCAAAAAGTTTCAAATTTTATCTGCTCTAGGTACGTAGTTAAAAGTAGTCTATCATGAAATAAAGACATCATCCTTTACTAATCGATTTGGGTTAGTTGAAATCAGAACCACATCGCGAAAATTCAAAACCAAACAACAATCTTTGTTAAAACGTAACTATCAATTTTTTGTTAATATCATATCACTTTTTTAAGAAACTAAGTTTTGACGCTATTAAAAAGAGACTGAATTATCATTATTGTCATTGATATGCAACTCCATCAATAAAATAACTGGTGTATTCTTATATTTATATATAAGCTAAATTTGACAATAATTTTATGAATTTCGAAGTATAAAAAAGTGACCTATCATGTCGCTTTTTTGAAAGAGTCAATATATATTAATGCTAAAAAGTAAAAAAGAACCGTGTTACTTTTCATAGAGTGACATATCATGTCCTTTTAAATCAATATTCATATGATATTATCAACTCTTAATTCTATAAATAGGGAAAAGAAACACTATTAAACGAAAAGTGATAAGAAATTCAAAAAAGTGGCAAATATTAAAAAAAGTGATCTAAAAAATTTACAAAATCAATTTGGGTGTAATTAATACGAAAATTTGTAATTCTAATCAATTTTAAGGGTATTAATTTAATATTCTATTTTTAAAAGATAGTGAGCCTAATTTTCCTTTTAAAACTTTAGTTGGACCAACCATATATTTATTGGCTCTAGAGATGTCAAAAAGACTCGTTGGCTAGGGCAGAGCCCCATTTTGGGGCATCAGCTCGAGCCGAGCCAGCGCGTGGGCTCATGTCACGGGTCATTTCGGTCGGTCGAGCCTTATTAAAAAAAAAATTAAAATAGATTTTAAATTCATGCCTCTATAAATTGCACAAATTTTAAATTCTTAAAAAAAATTAGATTTATAACGAAAAAAAAGAGCCGACTTTGCCTGAGCCGAAAGATCAGGTCGAACTTTCGTTTTTTGGCCGACTCGAGCCAAAAAAAGCCCGAACCATTTTTGCTCGAGTCGAGCACGAGCTTCAAGTTTCGGCTCGACTCGACTCGTTGACATCCCTAATTGTCCCTAACTAGCCCATAGTCTTAAAAAAAGTAATGCTATGTAACTTCACTCGGATTGCAATCCTAATTTAGGTGGCGTTCGATGATAAGTTAAATGAAATGTGGAATTAAATGAGTTATTTAATTTCATTTATCATTTGATGATACATTAACGCTATCTAAACTGGAATTGCAACTTTAGTGACTAAGTAGCATTACTCTCTTAAAAAATCTCTAAGGCCCTATTTGATTGCTCTTTCTTTTCCATGGAAGATGGAAATTAAAATTCATTTCCACATTTTTGCATGTTTGATTGACTAAATTTTTCATGAAATTGGTTTTCCACATATTTTGGTTTTCGAGGAAAAGTTTTTCCCATGTGTTTGGACCCATGGGAAAAACTTTTGTAGACAGTTTTTTTTTTTTTTTGGGCAATTGAAACAAATTATATCCCTACAATTTTCATGGAAAACAAAATCAAACGAACACCAAAAGATCCAAAATTTCAATATTTTTTATGTGAAAAATTATACCAATCAAACACAATTAATTGACAATTCTCAATAAAACAAGTTCTGGGCAATTCAATTTCCTGAAATTCATTTTCTTTTCACCTAAATTTCATTCTTGCAATCAAACGACTTTATTTTTAGGGTTCATTCCCAACGACCTTACCTCCACTTCCTTTGTTAAAACTTAGTTCCACAGGCGAGGAGGAAAGCGGCACAAGCGCCAACACCAGCGCACCGCCCCTATATCCAATGATATTTACCTCAAACTTCTCGTCAAGGTTCCTATACCTCTCAAGCTTTTTTTTATGTTTTCTGATAATTTATGGTGCTAAAATCAGACGATTTGTTGAATATTCTTATGATATGGTGTAATGTGGTTCGTTATGTGGCATCCGTATTGATTCCTTGTGAGGAGGACTGGAAGCAAGTTCAACACTGTGATATTGAAGAGGCTTTTCGTGTGCAACGTTAACAAGAACCCCTTTCTCTCTCCCGACTCTTCACTTTCATGAAGAAAAAGTTACTTTTCTATTTTGTTACTCTGTGCTTAACAATTCAATGTTATGTACTTTAATTTACGCTGTTTATGTACTCTATGCTGTTTACTTTAATTAGTTGAAATATTTGAAAGAGTGATCTGAATATAAAATGCTTGCTCAACAGTATGTATATTACTCAAATATTGCTTGCTTTAAATAGCCAAGAAAGGATTAGAGCAAGTTATAACAGGATCATGCAAGGGGTTGTACAGAAAATGAATCATACAAATATCTACCAAGAGATTCCACTAGAAGCAATTCAAGTGGGCTATCCACTAACTAATCAAAGTATAATTAACTACTAAAATAGTTTTTTTTTTTACATATGGAATTCTGATTTTGAAGCAACTAGTAAAAATGCTGCTGTAGCCTGAGCATATCCTAAACAATGAAATTTGGCCCATAACTGGTCGATCAGGGCAAAGTATTGAGCGTTGCTTATTGGTCGTTTACACTCAATTGGAGAAACAGTCTTAGAATCACATCATTGAAAAACAATAGTCTTTCTTTAAGAATCTGAAAAATTTAAAATTTAAAATTTTCATATGTATCCATGTGGAATGCATTTGGATCTGCAGCTAATCAAGGGAAGGTGTTTCACAACTTGCTTGACATGCTTTAAACTATCTTTACAGGGTGATTTCTAGTCTTGCTGAAAAACTATCCAATTTTCTGTGTTTAAATATAATTTGACAGAGTTTTTTATAGTCTACATTAAGGTTGGCAGACAAGGTTGAATTTAATGTTGTTACTCTTAATTATTTATAACTTTGTTGTTAGTGCAGGGGGTAAAGATCATGCATGGAGAACACACTAATCAATTACACAGCGTCTCAAACAATAGGAGTAACTTATCCAGAGTACTGTTGCACAAATGGATTTGAGTCAGCAATATTTGTTGTATAACAATTGTTGGTTGCTTCTGTTTATCAGCCAAAGTTTGGTTGCAATTGGGCGTAAATCAATCGATTTTAAACAATCATTAGCTGCCGAATGTGGTCACTAAAGACATTCGCACAAGATTTTGGTAGCTGGTGTTATATATTTAGCTACCATGTGATTGGTTGTGAAAGACGTTCACCAAGTTGAATCAACCAATTTTGCATGTTTTGCAGCCACTATAGCGACCAAATGTGATATACAGTGACCACACTATTATGGTCACCAAATGTTAACCTTTAGCGACCAAATATTAATTAGATTGGTCGCTGGATTCAAGTTTTTAATAGCACATATATACTAGGGAATACTAGAGCATTTCTAAAAAATTCCCTATTTATAAAGAACATTTTATACATAATAGAGAGTATATTTAAGTTTAGATAGTAATTTTTTTATGCATTTCAACAATACTTTTTATTTTATTTTTTCAATGAGCATTTACTAATTTCTCCTTATATCTTATTTAACATAATTTATTAAGCTCTTGTTTGACAACCATTATTTTAGAGCTCTTTATTCTACACAGTCATTTTTAACTATACATTAACACAATAAAATATTTTGCATGTAAATTCAAATTTTTTTTCTTATTTTTTAATCGCACACTCTTCAAGAATTCACTATTCAAAATATTGTTTTGAACAAATAGTGGCCATCACATGGGGGTTAAATATAATACAAAAAGCTGTGAGGGATCAGGTTACGGAAAATAATTTACTGCTGGCTCGATCCCCTGGTCCCTAAAATGGCCAAGCTCTCATATGTGGGGTCGAAACTTGACATAACAGGCACCACGCATAACTTCTTCTATGGACATGACAACAGGAAAATTAAAAAAAAGTCTTTATCTAGTTGCCAAAAATTATATATAATATGGACCGCAGGATTGAAGGTTCCGGTTGGCATAATAAAAATTGTCGAGGATATCTTGCTTAACACAAACATATTCCGGGATAATTGCTATGGCAGGAAGAGGGATATTGCAATAACAGATACATATTTGTCAATTCAAGAGCAACTTGTATATAGTAATTTTCCCTCTTATGGGGGAAAAAATTGGTCCAATTCACTGCATTTCTGATCTAGATAACAGGCATAAAATGTTCGACCATTTCACAAACACAATTTTTAAAACACATTTCACAAACACTAAATAGAGGAAGAACACAATAAATTTTTTCTTAGTTATATAAAATATATAATGCATGCCAAATATTGCAAGTTCGGAGATTCAAGAACTCAGTCGTTGGACAGTTTCAGGCATCATTTTGTCGAGATAATTATCAACCAAGTTTCCATGACTTGATTAAATTGGCCAGGGCAACAGTGGAGGAACCACCTTCACTGATCGCTGCCTTTGCCTCCGCCTCCTTTTCTTTGGTGCACTTTCTGAGTGACTCACCTGTGTCTGAGTCCATCAACTCTCTCACTCGACTCTCGACCTCCTCAGCAGTGACAAACCCGTCTTCTGATTCGTTAATTCGCAGAGCCAATTTCAAGTCTTCCACTAACACCACCCTGTTAAACTTTTGTTCAGCATAAAGAGGCCACGCCACCATGGGGACGCCCGCGCACACTGCTTCCAACACCGAGTTCCACCCACAATGCGTCACAAACCCGCCAATAGATTTATGATTCAACACCTCCACTTGTGGTGCCCACGACTTCACCACGAAACCCAGGTCCTTTGTCCGATCTAAGAATCCACTAGGAAGTAGAGAATCCAAATCCGGTTCAGGAGGAGGTAGATAGCGCTTGCTCTTGTCCTCAGAGGGTGGAGAGCGGATCACCCACAAGAACCTCTGCTCACTTTTCTCCAACCCAATTGCTATTTCTTTCAACTGCTTATCTGAAAACAGACCAAGACTCCCAAAACACAAGAATACGACACTTTGGCTAGGCTGAGAATCGAGCCATTTCAAACATTCGTGCACATCATCAGTTCCACCTCCTCGATCTTCGGATGCCAACAATGGTCCTACACAAAAAACAGGAGGCGTAGCGCCATCAGGATTGCAAGATCCTTCAGATACTGCTTTAAGAGTTTTTGGTTCGAGGGAGTCGAATGAGTTTACAATAAATCCAGCTGACTTTGGCAAGTAAAGAGAGAAATCTAGAAAGCATGCATACTCAGTCGAGGCTCGATCAAGAATCGGTTTTGCCACATCCGAAGATGGTATGGGCGGTAAGCCAGGAACATGAACAATTGTGTTCAGATCTTTGAAACTTTTAATGGTGTTCCGATGTATTGTCGGTAAGTAAAGGAAAAAAGCGTGAGAAGAGACGCCTGAAGTACAAAAATAATAGGTGGGGATTCCGAGTTTGGTGGAAATAGAGAAAGCCGGGGTACAAAAGAAGTCCATTATGAGGGCGGTGATGGTGGTGGTGAGAGAGATGTGTTGAAGGGCTTGGTGAACATGAGGGTTGCTTAGGCGAATGGCCTCGAAAATAACAGCTTCCATGGAGGAGAAAGAGTCGAGTTCAAGAGAAACAGATGGTAATTGGCGGAAGGTGATAGACTTGGTGGCAGCAGAAACTCGATCGATATAGGATGCGGTCGATCCAGTGTTGAATGATGGAGGAACTGTGAGGATTACAATCTTGAAGCAAGGATGGTGCTTGAGTATGAACTTCCCGAGCTCCACCATGGAAATCAGATGCCCCATGCCCGGGGACGGATAAAGAACGATAGTTTCCATTCTCTGTGTGTGACTCTAAGCAAACTTTAGCTCCAAGAAGATAATTCTGAAGTTAAATTCACAAATGTGTTGGTTAAAAAGACGAGTGATGCCAATTGAACAGGGCCTCCGCAGCTTTATTCTAAGGGAAAGTTAGGCCACCGTGTGGCAATAATGGAGTGACACAATGTTGTAAAATGTGATTGAATGAAAAAATTGATCGTGTACAAAATAGTTTAATAATAAAATATCACGTGATATTATATCAATAATTATGTCGGTAAAACACTATATATCTGGTTAATTCAGAAAAGTAAGCTGATTACAGCACATACCTGCCTGTATAAGAAGAAAACGAGCATTCTGGTACAAACATATGAAATTAATGGTGCGGCTTTCTCTAGTTAGATTTTTACTTTTTAGTATATTTTGGTAAAAGTTAATCAAATTTATGGTTAAATTATTGATAAAAGTTATAGATCTCATAAAATATTTGGTTAAAATAAATTGGTGCCAAAAAATTTGAAGGGAGTCAAGTTTTGATTTTTTGAACGTTAGGACTAATAGTGCAACTATAAGTAGGGCTGGGCATAAGTTGGATTGAGTTGGTTTTTTATCTAACCCAATATGGTCGGTTTGATCTAAAATCAAACCACTCCAATCCAATTATTAGTTTAAACCCAAACCAATCAGATCGAGCTTGTGTTAGTTTGGGTTGGGTTGGTCGATTTGGGCATGAACCCAATTCAAGTTGAATTTGATTATTTTTTTGTTGATTTTAAATAATTTTTACTTGAAAATCTCTTATTTTTAACTTATATAAAGAATTATTTCTAAAAATTAATTTATAAATATGTTTGAAACTATGGGGCATTTTGTTTTTAAATTTTTATTTATTTATTCATTTCATTATCACGTCCTTAATTTTTTGTTTATCATCATCTTATTTTGCATTTGTATATAGTTTTCATACCAATCAGCATATGTAAAAATGGAGACATTTGTACATTTTAAATCATCATTTTAGGTGTTAAATTTTTTAATTCATCGGGTTGGGTTGAATTGGATTTTAATTCATAACCTGAGATTCAACCCAACACGACATCAATTTTGATTTCCCAACTCATCCCAACACAGCCCAATTTTTATTTAGTGTCACACTTGTATTCCTAAGTTTTTTTTTTTTTTTTCTAATTTTTATCCCAAATATTATATTAATTAGTACATATTATCCCTGATGCTAGTTGTCATTCAAAGTATATGCTAACATGCTTCAAAGTAAGGGGCAAAATATGAAACGCACTTTTGTTGTCGTTATTTTTTTCTTATTTAAATTACTAGGAACAAATAAATCTTTTTATGCCTTTTTAACATAATTTTTGGATTAATAGTATATTGAGAATAAGAATCTAATGAAAAATGTAGACAAGTAAAAGTTAATAATCTTTAATGCAATTGAAATATATTGCACGAAGGGCAATATAACCGCCCTAAAGAAAATGATAAATGGGAAAATAAAGAAACATATTGAACCATTTTTTGTTAGGAATTTTAATTGGGAGATTGAGAACAATAAGAAACGTGACCAGCGGTTGAACCATTAAGGGTACAGTGAGTGCAATCACCCCACTGAATTTCTAAATTTTAAAAAAATATTTAATTCTTTCACAATTTATTTTAGCTCATAGTTTTCCGTCCAAATCCAATGGATGAATTGTTTAGTTGTGTACGTTGGAAAATATTTATTTAATGAAATTGATAACGGAATTATTAAATGATGTTTTCAATATATGAAAAACCGTAAGAAACAAATATAATAAAAATATTTCGTTTTGAATATTATTGTTGTTGTCTATTTACCTAATTCTATTTCGTCCCACCTAACAGACTTAACGTGATTTCATAAATCGATGTATATTATCTAAAGACCAATATGTCAACAAAGATGATAACTGATAAGACCCTATGTCAAAACGTATAGCAAACGGAATAGAATAATAATTAGTAATTACTCTAAGAAATAGAACGTGTCAAAGTAGCTTTATTCTAAGGTCATGTTTGGTGGCCAATTTCTCTCATTTTTAGAGATTTTCGAACCATTGATGAGATTTCTCCCAAAAAAGAAAAAAAAAAATTTGTTGCAACAATGGGACCTTCTGTCAATCAATGTCAGATTGCGCACATTTTCAAGAAAAGAACTTTGACATGTGATGGCATGAGAATCTGAATTTTCCATCTTCCTCAACTACCTTACAAAAGGTAAAGGAAGTGAGAAGGTGTAAAGAGGGTATTTTAGGAAATAGTGGATGACAAATTGGGATGTTAGTCCCCGTTTGTTTCTTATTTTTCATCCATAAAAATATAAAATATGATCATTATCTATTACATCAAGCCATCAATTTTGAATTTCTATCTCTTGTGTGGGGCCCAATAACGACTATATTTTTCATTCTCATTCTATAATAATGTGAATCAAATGAGCCCTAAAAGTCCAAATCATTTTCAACGCTTTTGTACCTATTGTAAATGCTCTGACATTTGAACAAATAATAGTGATTTTTAAATTACATGTTCACAATTGTAAAATGCAAATTCTCGTTTAAGAGAGGCTACTTGTACAAAAAAATTTTGACAAACACCATCACCGGCCCCTCACATCAGGGGGGCCCACATTTTTTTTTTCAATTTTTTATTCATGTGGGGTCAGCCATCATGTGAGAGTTTGTTAACTTTTTTGTCAANCACCGGCCCCTCACATCAGGGGGGCCCACATTTTTTTTTTCAATTTTTTATTCATGTGGGGTCAGCCATCATGTGAGAGTTTGTTAACTTTTTTGTCAATTTTTTTTTGTACAAGTAGGTTTTTTCTTCTCGTTTTAATGGCGACCAGGGGCTAAGAAATAGGAAAAAGCCAAATGTACAGAAAATAATATTACATAAGTTTTACCTACCCTCACATTGGTGGACCCCATGCGGGACCCAAGGTAATAAATAATTGCCCAAAAATTCCCATCCACCCCCCTCCCCCCTATTGTGAGGTATCGATAGGGATTCTGTGAAGCCCCACCCTGTGCTCCAAGCGGCTCTCTAAGAATTATGCTACTCATCAGCTTACTCATAATCACGATGTGATGTGTCATGACGATTTTGAATTGATTTGACATCTTAATTGATATTTTCATTTAAATGAAATCAATCAATGTTACATCACTGAATAAATTGTGCTGATGAATGCTGTTAGTCAACAAAATATTATCATTTCAAATATCCAAAAAAAAAAAAAAAGGAATAACGTTACTCAACAAAATACTATCACTTCAAATATAAAAGCACAAAAATATACAAATATTTGTATGGAACAAGATTTTGCTTTGGGACTATTTAGATGAAATACGAACTCCATTGGACACAGTGTGACATAACATGAAAAATACAATAAGATTTCAGTATTCCCACTTCTTGAGCTCCATGCCATCTGGTGGGCTTCCTGTTACCTTCTTCGAACCCTCATCTTTCCAATTTGTTGATAGCATTGTCCCATGTGACTCGACTAGCGTATGGTTGGTTAGCATTGAATAGAAATATGCAAGATGAAAAAGATATTATACATTTGCCTTTCTAACAATTCCTACGTTTTGGTTCGAAAACAACTTTTGAAATCCCATCTATCGAATCACACGTTCGAGAAATTTGGGAGGTTACATCTCAAGACAGCTTAGGCCTGCGTTCATTTATTTTGCCTCTTTCTGGGCTTTTAGTTTCTGGCCTAGAACATTTTACGGTTCATCTGTTTTCTTGTTTCAACCTTTGCACAGGAAGGGAAGGTGCAATTCTTGTAATATGGGTCTTCCTAGTATGACATTATAATTGGAAGGCAGGTCGACAATCACAAAATCTGCTAGAATTTTTCTCTAACAAGGGACCTCGCCTAGCTCTACAGTCAAAACAATTTGACCTCGAGCTTCAATAAGATTCCCAGAAAATCCTTGCAGCCTCTTGGAATATGGTTGGAGATACCGTTTTTGAATTCCCATTTATTCCAAAGTTCGAGAATACAACACATTGACCGAACTCCCATTATCCACAAGAGTTCAATGTATTTGTATGCCAGCAACATACGTGATTATTACCGGTGCATTTACTTGATTATTACCGGTGCATCACTTTGGTCCTATAAAACTCCAAAGGAATCTTCTTTCGAAAATCCAAACCATTCTGAGTATGACGCAACACCAGTGTCACACTCTAGTCGTCCTACATCGTAATTCTGTCAAATGCGAGCATCTCGCACTTGTCTGCACCTTACCCTTCTGGATCCTTCGATACATTGATTACCACCTTTAACATTGCAATCTCAGATCGGGGTGGGGGATCCCGAGCTTGAAGAGTTGACTGACCTCGTTGAACCGTCCCTGGTTGATAAGGTTGTTGATTACACGCTTGGTTTATCTCTTTGGTTTAGCTACAAACTCTTGCAGATGACCTCGTCTAATTAAAGATTCCACCTCTTCCTTAAGGTTTCTGCAATCATTTGTATTGTGTCCTGCCGACCTGTGATATCGATAGTACTTTCCTTGGTTTTTCCCCGCTGGATCCTTTTTCTGAGGTGGGGGTATGCGGAATGCTTATGTTTCTCTTGTTTGAAGGAAGACTTCTTCCAAGGTTGTATTTAATGTGTAAGGAAATTTGGAGAGGCCCGAATTTGATGCTTTAGCTCAGGACGCCTACGCCGTGGCCTTGGAAGAGCCATGACATATAGTGGCATGGAGAGACCAGATTTTGATACGGCCTTCTGGTGGAATCTCTGGAGGAACAGAAGAAGTACTGCAGTAGATTCCCTTGATGGGGATGGAGCTATGTGAAAATCCAAAAATATGTCAGGTCGGTGGCCTACCAAATTTTCCACATTTGACCTTTACAAATTCAGGCACCTTTCCTGCAACCTCGACGAGCTAGCTCCGATAATTGTTGGGATTGAAGGTGGAGCCGGGGTTGATTTCTGGAGATGCACCCCAGGTGAAGACCTCCCAGGAGCTAAGGCCGCTAGAGTGGGCTTTGATGGCCTTTCCACGAGGTTGAGCCTCCTGCTCAATCTCAACTTCTTCAGAACCGACCTTAATTTCAAATTTCTTTATAGCTTCGTTCTCTAATCAATTATTTAAAGCTGTAAAATTTCTTCAAATCCGACCTTAATTAATTCAAATTTCTTCAAATCTGACCTTAATTTATTCAAAGCTGCATCACCATCGAAGCTGCAAAATTCAAATTCTAATTTAATTTTAACAACGAAACGCACGATTAATTTGAATTTTTCAAATGATGAACATAGTTCAAAATTCTACAAAAGTATATTAAAATTAAATTTAATTATTGTGTAATTGAGTAATCATTTCTCGTGTGATCGACAACTTGAACTCGTTTGTACATTTTATTACTTTCATGCGACCCGTGCGATTGCAGTACACATTTTTTAACGAACAATATGTCAAGATCATTTTTATAAATTTAATGGTCAAAATTCGACCACCTCAAAGTTTAGTGAGCAATTAAAAATATGACAATTTGTTAACGATGTGACGAAGTGCCATATGTGCATTCAGTTAGCCATGTCACTAATTCCGTTAAAGATTTGAAACAGATGTTATGTCAGTGAATAACGTCGAATATTTGGATAAATTTAATGATCAAAACTAGACATTTTAAACTTCAAAAGCAATCGAAGACACGTACATAAGTTCAATGACCATTGAGAGAGTTAACTCGTTATTCGGCATTATCTATAAAATGTGTGATTCGGGGCTTGCAATATTATTTTCATTCTTTTTGTTTATAGTTGGTCCTAAGTCTACGTGTTTTCGGAGTGTAGGGTTAGCCCCTGTTTGATGTCAATTTTTTTTTTTTTAAAGTTTTGAATAGTATTTTTAGAGAATGTATAGTTAAAAAGTACAAAAATTTTGTTTTTGTGTAGAATATTTTTTTTGTGATTGTGTGGCCGAAAATGATCATATATAAAAAAGAGTAGAAAAGAATGAAAATCAAACAGTGGCTTAATTTTATCCATTTGACCATTAAAAAAAGTGGAAGGATGAGTCGCAATGATGTGGTGTGTGATATTACGCAATTTATCTATTTGACAGCAATTGTTCTTTAAAGCAAAATATTTTCTTAACAAAAATATTCTCACTACCTCAAATAAAAATGACTTTTTTCTTTATTTGGAAGTGTCTTTTGTGGGGGTCAAGAGGTTATCATCAGTCATGCTATGTGTACTATGATAATTGACAAGATTTGTTAACAATCATGATTTGACATAATCACATTCATCCATTTCAAAAAATTTCAAAAATTATTTTTAAATAAACTGTCCAAATTTTTTCCACATCAAACATCATCAAAAAACTGCCAACCATCATTGTTCATGTAGATTAATTCTTTCGATGGTAGTTAAGAAACGAAAAATACATTCGGTCATTAGTTGACTCGTGACGATCATGGCTACCCTCATTTATGTCCAACACTGTTTTTCTTGACAAGTCATTTACTTGTCATCTTATCAGTGCAATGAGGGATGAAACAAAGATAAAATTAATCGTCCCCTTTTGCCGATTGACAATTAGATGATTCAATCCATTCCCTTAAGTAATGATCGTCGAGAGGGCCGTCTTATAGGTCATTATGATTCTATAGGTCGATATTCTATTAAAAGTGGGTATAATATACTTCTCAATTCCCATATAAACTGGATCAATGTCCTAGCTCCAATAAGTTGTCTAAATGGTGAAAGGAGTTGTGGAAAGTGCGCCTTCCGTCGAGACATTCATTTGGCGTTGTTTTTTTTGCGACGATTTAATATAAAAATTGCTATTTTTAATTTTAAGAAAAATGACTTTCGGAGGGTTAGATATAGATGATAATAAATTGTTACAAAATTATTCAAATACTGTTATTGTACCTTATGCAATGCAATTTGAACAGTAGCTGTAATGAGTACTTTGGAATATTCTGAAATCGCACTTCCAGTAGTACAAAGCGCCAAACCAATCCATACATATATGCACCACAAAATCAAAAGTAGAAACGCCAATAAAAAGAAGAACACGAAACACTCGTGAACTGGAAGCCTGAAAGATAACCAACCACACACTTCAATCGCCATAAGGATGCTGATGATCGAACCTCCTGTCACCGCCGCCCGTTTCTCCTCCGCGAACTTTGACTCCGCCACACGCCTCCTCCCTCGCTCCGCCACTCTCTTCGTATCCCGGTAACTGTACTACTTAAAATACAATGGAGGTCACCCAAATTTGTGTGAAGTCAACTGCTAAACTAATTGTACATTAATTCTCCTTTTCAATTGGAGCTGGAATTTATTTCATACGTTTGCTTGTTGAAAACATGAGGGAAATGAGGAATTTTCTTATGAAACTGGAAATGCTGAATATTTTTGTAGTTATATGCTGTGCAGGAACAAATATAGAAGGTTAACGGATAATTTAGTTGGACGAAGGTGCGATGGAATGGTCAGAAGCGGAAATGGAATAAGAGCGATGGCAAAAGAGCAGTCGAGCTCGGGTCCGGTGAAGCAGAATGCTAAGCCACAGAGGTATCACCCGTCGGAGGACATTGCAGAATCTGAATTAATGGTGAATGAGGAGGCCAGACTCACGCCAGCCGAAACTTCTCGAACTATAATTGAGGTAACACTGAAGAAAAAGATGTGATTTTGATTTTATTTTACAGTAAAAATTTCTCAGCTTAATATGTAATGCTAATGTTGTATTAAAATTTGATTCTTAGGTGAATAGCAAAGCGACGTTGATGTTTTCTGGTTTTGTGAGCGACGAAATTCACGAGAACATTTTCTGGCCAGATTTACCTTATGTAACTGATGAGTATGGAAGTAAGATGTTTGCAATTGTGATCTCGTTCTTTTACATAATTAAATAACATTATATGTGTGGTAATTTACTGAAGTTTTACCTGGTTTTGTATTTCTATCAGATGTATACTTTCAAGTGAAGAATGATGAAGATGTTTTGCAAGCTTTAACTTCTGAGGAAACCATCGTGGTAAGAGCTAAAAATATACATGACTAAGAGAATTGATTCATATATAATTTTACTGGAAATGTTAGCAACGCAAACCTGAAAACATTATTTTCATTTCTCTTAATTGCCTGGCAATTGCTTGGTCTGGTGTATGTTTTCTCATATATATCAATACATGGTAAAGTTATTCTGCTCGATTTCTAAGTCATTCTTGATTTGGTCTTCACGCAGAAAGAACTTATAGTGCTAGCTTGAAATCTACAGTCTACACGAGAAAAGGGATTATGGGGGAGGGAAAAAAGATTCTGTATTGCTCTCTTCGCTCAATGTTTAAGACAAACAAAATAAGAGAAAGGGGATTATTAAAAGAGAAAAAAGGGAAAAAGTTCTGGGTACTAATAGGTTCTTCCTACTTAAATTAATAATCTCTGGAGACTTGCTTTACTTTTTTAATACAATGCAGCAAGTCATTATTGGACTAGATACAGCAGAAATAATCAGTGAGATGGAGGCATTAGGTCATGCAGATATTGATTTTGGCATAGACGACCTGGATGATGATGATAGCGATTTTGATGATGAGGACAATGATGAAGATAGCGATGGTGGTCAAGAGGATGATAATCATGAAAAGGTGGAATCTTTTTGTTCAATTTTTGTACCTCTTGATGCCAAAACTGTAGCACTAAAGTCTGTGAACCTTGATCATATGCTCATCTGCAGGACTGGGTTGCCATTCTTGATGACGACGAAGATCAGGATGAGGAATCTGATGGATCACTAGGGGACTGGGCTAAACTGGAGACAATGCAATCTTCTCATCCTATGTATTTTGCCAAAAAGTTAACTGAGGTAACTATCTATATCAGATTCTTTTGCGCAATGTATAGAAGTAAACCAAAAAATGAAATATGGATTATCTTGCCATGGCTACCAAACTATTTTTGCTTTTCTTTGAACTAACAAATACTCCCGTTATACATTTAATATTGTTTATTATCATTGCATATCTCTTTCCACTTAGAATAATTCGAGTTTACCTACCAATCTTATTACATCATCAATCAGTAAATCAATTTTTTTTTTTCAGGTTGTATCAGATGATCACGTAGATTTTATGGAACAGCCTTCTACTGGTCTTGCTATACAAGGCCTTCTAAGACCTGCGTTTATGGAAGAACACTCCATCTTCCAGAATATATCTGTCCATCAATCAAGTAATGCCGATGTAAATCAGATTGCCAAAGAACAAAAGACAGGAGGCATTGTTCAGATCAACGGTCATAAACATGAAAAGGAGCCAGCTCAAGATATCCCAACTTGGGCAGAGGAATTGGAGAAGGATAAAAGTCTCGGAAATGGAATTTCATTTTACAAGCTAGAGATGATTAAAATTCAGTTAGTTTCAGCACATGGAGATCAGGTAAGCACTTTGTTTTTCTTTGATGAGTCTCAAGCAACACGATCCTTTCATTCCTTATACTTGTTTTTTCTACCGTCGAAGGTTCTTATGTTTCCAGGTTGTGCCCCCAAACGAGCTATCAAATTTCAGACACTTCATCTTCCTATAATATTTAATTCAGAATCTTGATCACTATATTAAACCTTTTTCACTCAAAGAACAGAGATTCATATTCTTGCAACTTGCAAGCATTCTTAAAGATTGTAGAAGTCGTTTATGCCGCGACTGTTATTAATTTCTTTTAGTCTGACTATTCCAAGGGCAAAACAATCATTTTACAGTGTTTTGCATTTCATAGAACGTCGCAATGGAATGGAAAGCTTCTCTTGGAAATTTGGAATGCACCTGATAAGAAAAAGACAAAGCGTGTGACCTCAAGAGTTAGGAGAAGGAACTAGGATTTTCTACCATAGTTAATACTTAATCCTACGTGTGCAAGGCCAATGTCCTTCAACACTCCGTCTCAAGGTGGAAGCATATGTATCAAATATTCCCAACTTGTTACAAGTATTACTACCCCGGAGACCACTCAATGGCTTGATGATTAGATCAGCTAACTGGTATATAGATTTTACATTTGTTGTCTGATTAACTGTTACAAGAGAAATACTGGATTGGGAGTTTATATAAATGCAACCTGATTATCATATAATAAGTCTAAGACTGAGAATGTACATATTCCAACTGTGGCGACATATTTTTCAGCCAAACAAAATTTCAATTACAATGAGCTATTGCTTGATACTTGAGACCCCATAATCAGCCTGGGGTCTGCATTCTGCTTATTGTTTATCCGAAGTTATGCTTTACTGCTGGTGAATTCACAGTATCCAGCTGTTGACCTTCTATCAAATGGAGATCTAGCCCAGTTGGCATCACTGCACCTTTGACATACTTAAAAAAATGCACAATACAGCATATCCTTGACTACTCTTGGAGAGGTAAGAAACTGACAAACTATACAAGAAGATGTCTGGTCCTCTGACTATGAGATAGTTCAATTTTCCAACTGATCTTATATACCTTCTAGATTATCCTGTAATTCACCTTGATAACCTCCAAGATACATGGATCTATAGGCTGTTAATAGGTTTGGAGACCCTTAGAGAACAGATCAATAACATATTTTTCTCTGACACAGAAGGATCCCATGAATTGACCTCACCACTTCAATATCCAAAAAGTACTGTAGCTGGAAGAGCTTTATTCTGGTACAGAAACTGTTTTAAGCCTTGAATTCCCTTGCAATCATCTCTGATGATCTTTATTATATCAGTAACATATGTAACCAACATATTGTATGTGGTTAGTACGCTCGTAGAACAATGAATGATGTGCACCAAATATCTACTAACGAAACTCCATAACTACACCACTAAACCTACCAAACTATGCTCTAGGACTCTAGTTAAGGCCACAGTGTTCGCCTTTTGCTGCTCAAGGGATATTTCTTATGCACCTTGCTATGCAATAAAGGAAGAACCTAGACTTCTCCTCAGCAGCAAAACTAGGAAATTGCTTCATATATACCTCAGCCTCAAGATTTGCATCACCACACAGAAAGACATTTTTTACATCTAATTGATGTAAAGTTAAATAAAGTGGCAGCCAGAAACCTGGTAAAGTTGACCCTCTCCACTGGGTAAAAAGTTCTCATGTGATCCAAAGCCCTTAGGCAATACATGTGTATGTCAACTATTCGTCCGGATGAACTTCAATTTAAATACCCAATTACAACCAACACAGGATTTTTTCACCAGGTTAAAGATCTAATAGTTCCAAAAGTCGTCTTTAGTGAGCAAGAATCTCATCTGGCATGGAGCTTTGCGATAAATTAAAGATGAAGCTTCTGAAAGAGACTTAGGGAAGGAGATGGAGTGAAAAATTATTCCCCATCTGAAAAATACTCAGGATATTGAAAGAAAAGAAAGGGTTTATGTCCACAAGCAGAAGGCAACATCTATTTGTAATAGTAATAGTAATAGGTATAACATGATCATACAACTTGTTTTCAACCATGTAAATCGAAAGCAGTCGTGCGCATTATAAATTTATAATGTACTAAGATGCATTTTACTGATTCATTCCTCATAATACACAGGAGTCAACTGTTTGAGTTGAGAAATATACTTGTTTTCTGTGTCTGCATATTCTGCTGTTGTGATCACTTTGCTTATATGATACTTATTTTCTGCATTGAACATAGAACTCTGAACAAATTTATATTGACTGGATATACATTTTAGATTTGATATATAATCTTATGCTTTAAATAATTTAACTTGTCCTCTGAAACATTTTGAGGTGGCATGCTTTTTGATATTATCCTTCAAGGCACAAGTTTTTGAATTTTTGTGCTTGCTGCGCAGAGCTTTGTTGAAATAGAAGATTTTCGCAGAGCCCGACCTGATGCAATAGCACATTCAGCTGCAAAAATTATATCTCATCTTAAAGCCGGTGGAGAAAAGACCATGCAAGCCCTTAAATCTCTGTGTTGGAGATGCATGGGTATTCAAGTACAGGTAACTCAAGAGTGGTATTTAAAAGTTCTTAGTTATTATGAGAAACTTACTTCTGTTATTGACTCATACTAATCTCTGCAATCTTGTGAATTGGTAATGGGATGATTATCCAAAACAATAGAGAGAGAGAATTTGAAATATTATGCCATAATGTTTTAAATGCTTAGCTTTTCTTTCTAATGGCTGTGGTTGAATGTTACAGCATAAAGAATCTGAAAGAAACAGTATCAACCCCTCTCCTTGTTCACGTGAACTTAAATCTGAGTTTCTCACCCTGAAAATATACCGTTTAGTTTCTTGAGATAAATTTATTAACATTATGATTGGCGCTTGAGTTTCTGTTCATGTTTTTGAATCATCTGCTAGTAACCACTTTAGCGTGTAATACCAGAGGAGAAAGACAATGTTACATGTTATTGTTAATAGAGAAATTTTTACATACAAAGGTGAAATTCTGCTGCTTATTTTCTAATTGAAATTATGTCAGGAGGTAGCTCTTACAGGTGTGGATAGCCTTGGTTTTGAATTGAGAGTTTGCTCAGGAACACAAGTGCAGACATTGCGCTTTGCATTTAAGAAACGGGTATATTTTAAATTCTTTCAGTTGCATGAACTACCTTAAAGATCCTAACTGTCCTGTATGCTATGGCTGGCATCATGCAATCTACATATAACGGACACCGGTACAGACAATGGAGACAAGGTTGCGACTGGTAGTCAGAGTTACATAGTTTTGTGGAAAAGATTATAAGTTGGAAGAGAATCTGGGTTGAATTGAAATTTAAAAACTTAAAAAAGTTTTCAACGAGAAAAAGAAATGAACCAAAAGTCACTATTTTATTCTTAGTTCTTAAACCTAGTTGCCACTGGTGAAAAACACGCCATCTTTGCACGTTAGAAGCCAGCAATTCTTTCCTTCCACTGAAGTATGTTGCATTTGCAGGCCTCTTCAGAGTATAGTGCTGAAAGACAACTGAATGATCTACTATTTCTGAGATCCCACAAGTATCAACAAAAGAAAGAAATTCAACAGACTGAATCTTAGCACGTAAATTTGGGTCACTATTGTATGTTTATGCTGTGCATGCAGTCCCAAAAATGTACATAGCATGTAGTAAATTCTTTGCTCCATTCCAGATTATTTATTCCTTGACTTCAAGCTTATAAATATGAACGTTTGTGCTCTCTATTTTCTCCTTTTTCTTTTCAAGCCTCACTGCATAGTTCAACTTTCTTGGCGAGTGTGATGTTTTTATATCTTAAGGTGAATGTTGTAGCAAGTTGTTTAGGATTGCTGTAATAGGAATTATTTCCTTGTCCAACTGAAGACTACTGTAAATAAAGTAGCATAGAGAAAACAGCTGCTACTTCTTAAGATATCCATACCAGGACTAGTTTTTTGTGTCAGAGTTGTAAGTTAACCTTGGAGTAAAATTGACCCTTTAACTTTTCGCTTTAGTTGCACAACTAATCTTCAAAAAGAGCGTATAAATCTAGGGCTGGACATGGTCCGATCGGTTCGATTATGAAGTTGGAGTAAAATTGACCCTTTAACTTTTCGCTTTAGTTGCACAACTAATCTTCAAAAAGAGTGTATAAAACTATAAATCTAGGGCTGGACATAGTCCGATCCGGTTCGATACCAAACCAAAATTTTCGGGTATTTAATAAATGGAACCGTCGGGTCCAAATATAATTAGGGAACCGTTCGCGTTCGGTTCGATTCGGTTCGGTTCTGTACCATAATTAATTTTTTAAATATATTTCTAATGGTCAACGATCAGTGGTCGCGGTTGGAGGTTGCGGCTTCAATGGGCATTCGAGAGGGGAAGTCGGACTCGGCAGTCGGCTGTTTCGATTTGGGCATGTAGATGTAGGTTTTCAATTTATCAAATGATTAGGAGTCAGTGTTTCAGTAGTTACCTAATGAAAGTGTGAAATTGGAAAGAGAATGATAAAAGCTTAAAAAGACCTAGATCTTGGGCTAAGAATGAAA
>CAIGRT010144351.1:0-21094 GCA_903798405.1 Fraxinus platypoda | reverse complement strand
GCCCAGCAGCGCCCGTCCTTTGCCAGCTCGAATGTGCCCCGGAGGGCTCCCTTTTTTTATTGGTCGTAAGTCGGTTGGACAAATAACAAAATCCAAGTATCTACTAGACTACTACCCACACCAAAAAAATCAGTCAATTCATATATCTCGGCCATTCGCCGTTTTGAATAGTACTCCGGCGCCACCACCCCTTAAAATTCCAAGTTCCTAAAACCAGATTACATTATTCAACTCTTTTAATTCTTAGATAATTCAAGATTTTCTAATTCTGAAATAAAGAATTTAGCTTTTTTTTTTTTTTTTTCAAGAAGTTTGACCGAGGTTAAATTTGTCTTTTTCCTGAATTTCGATCGGCTACATGAGTTCCTCCGACTCGCCGATGCTATCAGAGAAGCAAATCGATAGAATGTTGAAGGCCGTAAATGATGATTATGGAGGCGTCATTGTGGAGATGACCAATGAACCCATGGATGCTCATATCTTTGTTTCTTTACTCAGAGCCTCGCTTTCCCATTGGAGACAACTGGTATTGAATTTAATCGTGTTTTACTCTGCTGTTTTTTTAGAATAATTCCCTGCGTATTACAGAAATCATATTTTCTGCCATTCTTGGGTCCAAAACCAATGAAAAATTGCCAAGCAAATTCTGTCAACTTTTTTCTGTACCCGTAGCATAACTGATTTTGTATTAGCTATTTTGTTATTCTTTTAATTCAAGTTTCTCTGATAAAGAAATATCGTTTCAGTTTTGGATAATGTTGGGCGTAATGGGTTACGACTCGATTGAGAGGAAGCACTTTGTAAGAAATCAAGAATTTAATTCCACGGCTACAAAAATAAAATAAAATAAAATTTCTTGTAGCAAACAAACAGATATTAAACTAGAAAAATAATTAAATAAAGGTTTATATCAAGACTCAAATTGTGTTTTTTATATTTTTAAATGATGAAATGAGATTAAAAAATGTAAACTTCTATGATATTTCGATAAAAAAGTTGTCTTTGAGGTTGTGTAAAGTTTGATTGATGTTTGTACATTTTATTAGGGAAAGAAAGATATTTTTGAAGAGTACAGATTGTTGAAATGGACTCTGTCCTCCATAGATGAGACCCTTAGAGTTGTATTTTCGTATTTCTCCGGGCACACCTTTGAATGAAGTTGATCGGTGCATTTTCATTGGATAATCAAATTAACAGACTTGTGATTTATAAGCTTTTTCATCAATATTTTGAGTGTTTCTATATATTTATTGTGTTTAACAGGCTGTATATTCATATTTTAAATGATAAGAGGATAACTATATGGTTCACAATCTGGATCCTTTTTGGATTTTCTATTTTTCCTTTTTTGTTGGGGGTGGGGTTGTGGGACACTGGGCGTGGATTGCGGCCAAGATAAAATTCAAACGAGCACAAGAAATACTACTGAAATGTAGACTGAGATTTTAGCGCATTAGGAATATGATCCTACGGAAGGAAGGACATGGGTCATGCCTACATGTAGATATATTTTGAAACTTTTGGACAATTATTTCACAGTTTAACTTTCAACTAGGGCTTGCAATTTCCTGTATTTATCTGGATGCTTTTGCAGGGCAAGAAAGGAGTCTGGATTAAAATGCCTATTGAGCTTGTAAATCTTGTTGAACCTGCTGTTAAGGTTAGCATATTTCTCTTCTTATATTGTATTATTTTGAGAATTATCTCATCTTCAAAGGAGCCTTGAAGCTGTTGAAAATATGCTATCATACTCCATGTACAAACTGTTTCTCATCATCAATATTTTTTTTATTTCAGGAAGGATTCTTTTATCACCATGCGGAATCTAGATACTTGATGCTTGTGCATTGGCTTCCCAGTACTCCTAACACTATACCTGCAAATGCCTCACATAGAGTGGGTGTTGTTGCTTTTGTCGTGAATGAAAAGAATGAGGTAAGTCCCCATGGTCGACTTATATTCTCTTGAACCATATCACAAGGCAGTCTTTGGGTTGATGGAATGCCTATTGCAGTGTTTTCGCACCTTGAATTGTTCAAATCACTAGATAAGAATCTCTGTTACCTGTGCTGTTTTTACATACATTATTATATGCTTTTTATGAATTTTGATCATGCATTGCTGCCTCTTTTTATGCTGGTGTTATGCAGCATTGAAAGTTTTATCGTATTGTCTATTTGTCTTGGTTTAAATATCATTTGTGAAAGTATTTAAGATATCTGATATTCTGTTGGTGGAAACATGTCTGCACACTTTTCATGTAATTTTAGTTTCTCTAAATCCTCCTTGTGCATTTTGGTGGATCAAGGAAATGAATAGTTTTATGCTGTCATAGTATGCGTCTCTTCTTTTTCACACATGCGTAATAGATATGAGTACCCTGTACTCCTACTATAATATTTGCATCACTGTTGTATTATTTGAAAACATATACGCACTTTCTTTCTTTCTTTTTTCATACAAGTTAATATGGTTACACAATATGTCCATGTGCAATACATCGTTCTTGTTACTCTCTTCGGAAAAAGAATTTGGAACTCTTGGGATATATTTGTCGTTTGTGCTGCTCTGATAACCCCATAAATAAAATAAATATCTAAATGATGTCAACTTAACACGAAGAAACAATGACTATAAAATGTCATAGTCTGCACGTTTTCCCCTTGCTTTTGTGGAATTTGCAATTCTGCACATGCTGTGGCGTATATATTAGCATATTAAATCTCTAGGACCTCTTGCTAAGCAGTCAATTGGTTCACAAATTTCTACCTAGGTTCTAGTTGTCCAGGAAAAAGATGGAAAATTCCAGGGAACAGGTGTGTGGAAGTTCCCCACAGGAGTTGTTGATGAGGTAGGTGCAGGCGATCAATCTTACATCATATTTAAAGGGGAAAAAATGACAAAAGAAACTGCGTTTAGGTTGTTTAAATTTACTTTCTTCCATCCACAGGGGGAAGATATATGTGATGCAGCTGTGAGAGAAGTGAAAGAAGAGACAGGAGTAAGTGCAAAAGTGCACATGATCTGTTTCCTTAGTATTTGATGAATTGCGAATTTTAGTTACAAATGGTTTATTAATGACAATGTTCTTTATCTGTTTTTATATCAGATTGATTCAGAATTTGTAGAAATACTAGCATTCGGGTACATTTCCCAAAATCATGTAGTATCTTATGAATTTGAATTACAGTATATTTTCCTATCATTTTTTATTACCTTTGCTAAATTGAGTAAACTTAAACTATGATTTCCAGACAGAGCCACAAGTCATTCTTTGAGAAGTCAGATTTAATCTTTGTGTGCATGCTACAACCATTCTCCTTTGACCTCCGGCCGCAGGAAGCAGAGATAGAGGCAGCTCAGGTATATTCGAATGGTGAAGGAATTATATCTCAATGTAAATAAATGTATAGAGGAACTTTAGTATCCTAGTCAATTCGCAAGTTTGCCATGTTTCTACTGTAAAACAATGATATGGGTTGTCCAACCTTTTATTTACTTCCAGTGGATGCCATTTGAAGAATACACAGCCCAACCATTTGTTCAGGAACACGAGTTTCAGAGGTATATTGCTGATGTATGCTTAGCAAAGAAAGATGAGGGGTATTCCGGATTCTCTCCTGTACCTACTGTATCTAGTTTTTCTCCGACGAAGAGCTATTTGTACTCAAACCAGCAGGACCTCGACTTTTGATAAAGATGATTTGGGATGCACCTGGGATTCGGACAAGCTATGAAAAACACAGATGGAATTGACAATTGAAGCAATTTTACTATTTGATATTTCGTAGTTATTCCAAATAATTATAGTTTGTTAGACAAGTTCAATCAATAAAGTTTTTATTAATATTTCTCTCAGTGTATTTTTCGATATAGAAAAACATATATAATGGTGTTGGTACAAGAACATACAAATTGGTGTTGTTTACCTGCCCTTGTGGGTCTTGATTTATGCTGCTACTGTTCGTATTACGTTTTACTAACAACTTTATTAACGTTCGTGGGTTTCCTATGTTTTTTATTTCCAACCTTCTATATAAAATCTAGATGATGGTAGCTTTTCATTGTCCGTTCATTCCGTCTTGCATTGACACAGAAGTTTCTGAACAAATACAAAAATGACAGGCCTTTTTCATCTCCTCGCCACTATCATGAAGATGATGGTTGTTCTGGCGCTTCTCGGCTTCTTTTGCCTTGGAACTCCTGCAACAGCCACGCGGCAGACAGGGATTCTTGAATTTTCCAGCAGAGAAGACTTGGAGACTTGGGGTGGATATGGAGAGGAGAAGCTCTCCAGAGTCACAATTAGTGGCAAAATTCTCTGTCATGCTAGTAGACATGACAAAGCTCCATACCATTCATATTCCGTCTCAGGTTTGTAGTTTTTCAATGTTAAAACACAAACTGTATTAACGACTACAAGAATATTCATAATACAGAATGGTGTATGTGTAAGATTGAATCCAACAAATAAATATCCTTAGGCGATTAGGAAACTTAGTTGACAGATGGTTCGGTTCAACCGGTTGGTTGACTCGTCCCATTTTTAATTGGGTTGATTAACATTCAAGAAAATACCTATACAACAGTATTTTGAACCAGCATGCAAATGAGCTCCCCAGAAAAGAATAAATCAGTAAACCAGTTTGTGGTTCTGCAGGTGCACAGGTGGCTGTTATATGCAGTACTAACGGAAAAACCAGGAAGATATGGGCAAAAGGCACCACAGATGGTTATGGAGAATTCCTCATTGAACTTCCTTCCCATCTCCATGCAATTCACAACTTGGAAAGGATATGTCTTGTTAAAGTTTTTCATCTGCCAAAAAATTCTGTGTGCCGGCAAGGGAAACATGAAAAGATAGAACTCACGTCAATAGGCAATGGTATGCGTACTTATATGACGCATAACATACATTTGATGTCTAAACTCTCAAAAGCACGCATTTATGAGGCAGCAAAGCCAGATGAAATGGTAAATAACCTGTAACACAATGGAGCAAGGAATTAGCAGCAGCTTGTGGGGATGGCGCTTTAGTCACAATATGAGTTGCAGGTGTCATCCTGCCCAGATGTTCAATGAAATCATTAACTATTGTAATTGAGAGTCTGTGCTTGTATGTGGAAAGCTTGGAGACGACTATTGAAACTTCTATCCAATTCTGCAATCAAACAGAAAGGAATTGTAACATCAATGAAGTTCTTCTATCTTTCCATTAATGAAATGAAAAAGATGAAAAATGAAACTCTGCCACATCAACAATCACTAAAAAGGACATGTCAAGTTAGCATATGTGAATAGTCAAACAGCGAAGCAAACAAAAGACATTAAAACTGAGATGGACTTTATGAAATGTTGCATTCAAGAGCAATTCATTCCAAAAAAAACAGAAAACAGCACTCGAAAGCATGTCCGAACTGCAACCGCAATACTAGGAAATGAATCCCCAGACGCTTTTGATACAATCAGGAACTCTGCAGAAATGATATATTTAGCAACACCAGAACAACATTTAAGCTTGTTCACTTCCACATCAGGCATCTCAATGGAGAATTCTTGCTCAAAAGCCATAACAAGTTTCACTCTGTTCAGGCTGTCGAGGCTTAAGCCCTTCATGAAATCAGCTGTTTTAGTAACCTAAAATACTTAAAACAATATCATTATCATTTTACCCCACAGAATAGTGACATATAAGAGTTAACGTTATCGTTGCTCGAAAATTAGATAAAAAAGATTACGTCATGAGAACACTTGACTAATAATCTTAGCAGCATCGATCTTATCAAATTTCTTCACCAGCTTAATAACTTAATAAGCAAAAACCATAATGAAGCTTAAAGAAGACGAGGAGAAGAAAAGTGAGAAGGAATGCAGGGGATGTTGATTTTTGGGTTGGTCTTTTCATAGAAGAAAGTAAAGATAAGTTAGAATTATTTCTACATTCTTATCAAAAGACTAATATATTGTAATGCAGCCAATTCAAACTCATAGCTAAAGCCAGTCACACATTGCCATAGTAAAAAACATGCAAATCCTACAAAACACTGTAAAGCCCCTTCTCTATCTCCTCTTCCTTTACATTATCCACTTGCATTTTCCTTCGCTTCTTCCCAGATTTTATATGTTTAGTGACACTTAGATGACTCTTGACTAGAATCAGCAACACATGGATGCATAATCTTCTGAATTGACAGAGAACTCTTACAAGGAGTGATCGATCGAGAACCATGATCTTGGTTATAACGGTTTCCCTCCACTAACAGTGATTCCAGCCGTAATTTACGGAAACCCTAGGAGACCTGTCCCACATGATCATAACCACTCTTTGTCATGTCACCTCGACAAGATCTCTATATATAGGAAGTTCAACACAGTATAAAAGGTAACTTTTTAGTTTTTTACATCTTTTCATATTATGAAAGTCCTTATTTCCTACATATTTTCTCCCAAAGAACACATTAACTTTCTCTCATCCCGGAAGGCANCATGATCATAACCACTCTTTGTCATGTCACCTCGACAAGATCTCTATATATAGGAAGTTCAACACAGTATAAAAGGTAACTTTTTAGTTTTTTACATCTTTTCATATTATGAAAGTCCTTATTTCCTACATATTTTCTCCCAAAGAACACATTAACTTTCTCTCATCCCGGAAGGCAACCGGGGCAAGGTTCCCAACCCCTTCTTTGTGCAGGTTAGGCTGGTTAGCTAATCGAGTTGTCACCATTACTTGGACATACATAATCGACCGTCGGTTCTTAATCTTTGACAAAATGTCATAAAATTTGACAAAATGTTTACAACAGTTATAAACTTAGTGCTCTAACGTTATCAGAATTGGACTAAACCGTCGGTTCTTAATCTTTGCACTGTTGCTAATGTTAGAAATTTGGTTGACTTATACTAGCTACATATATAGATATAATTCTGAAGTATTCGAACTATGGGATTTTTACATATTAAATTACAACGAAGAAAGGCGCATTTTTTGTACATTGATATTTTTGAAAGCCGCTAATTGCAAAGCAATGTTTAAGAAAACGTTTACCTTCCTTACCTAACTTATTGAACACTGTAGTGAATATCACAGTACACAGTTTTGGGAGGAAAGAGGACAAGTCCTCCTCCTTTACATCCTCAAAATGCATATCTAACACATGCAGTAACTTGTGTCAGAATTGAGAAATTCTATGGCTCGAATCTTTAATAGTTCTTACGTCATACCTATGATTACTATTTAGATAGAATACTGTCACCCTACCCACTAAGAAGTGGAAAGAAACTATATAAATGGAAGAAAATATGAAACATAAGGAAGAAATAGATGTAGAAATAGAAACAGCTTCCATCGTGCAATGAATTGTTAGTGAGAAATGCTTCAAATGATATTCATATAAATATTTATGACATAAAACGCGATAAAAATTTTCCAACAACTAGAAAATTATTGCTAGTGTTATCGAAATAAGATTGGACTGAACTGAACAGTTCAATAAAAAAGATGGAAACTCGTATTGTTATTCACCAAAAATAGTAAATATTTTACCTTGGGAGTGGTTCAACCAATGGATGTTCACCCAACTAGGTCGGAAGATAAATCCGAGTATTTGAGCCCCCTTTCTTCCCACAGACCTTTTGCCTTTTCCAAATCAATGTTCGAAGCAACGGAAAAAATTCTTTCTAATTGCTATTGAAGATACGATTCTTACATATTATCTACATAGTACGTCTTGAATATAAATGAGAATAATATTTTCCAAGTCAAAATTATTAAAGATCTAGCCCAGTTCAAATATTTGTGAGCAAAAAAAAAAAGTTCTTACCATTTATACAAAAAAAAAACCTAAAATCTCCAAGAAAATTTTTGACATCCAAGCAAACATACAATTATTTTATCATTGGTGGAGCCAAAAGGGTGCAACTTTTGGTCCCCAACTAGAAAAAAAGTGCTCAAAGTTCTCTTCCTTTGTGCCATTTCATTATCTTCATCATTATTTGTGATGATAAACACATATAACCACCACCCTTTCAATATCAAGATTCTGTTGCATAAATCATTGCCTCCATCAATAATTTTGTTTAACCCAAACTTTGCTAAAATGTTAACTTACCAGAAAATTTAAAAGATTTGTGGTTTCACACATACAATCCCAAACAAGATTTTTTTTCATTAACTCGTACTTTGTAATAGTGGTAGGAGCGCAAAATGAATTGAATTATCCAGTGTGCCTTGATATGGCGACCGCATGCAGTTAGATCTAAAAGCTTGATGTTTTCTTATATTTTGTTGCTATCTTTCTTGAAAAACTAAAAAGTATGGTAAAAAGTAACATGGATGGAAGTAGTGGTGGCAATGGGCCGAGTCGAGCCGGCTCGGCCCATCTACACATGAGCTCGTTCGAGCACGAGTTGAGCTCGTGAGCTCATGAGCCGAGCCCACGAGCTCGTGTCTTTTTTTTTTTTAATTGTTTAAATTATTATTTTTTTACTTTTTCCTCACATTTTTTTCGAACCCACAAGTCGTTCGCGAGCTCAACTCTGCTCGGCTCAGCTCACCCGACGAAACCTCTGCTCAAGCTCGTGCTCGTCCCGAAACGAGCCCGAATTGTCCGTGGACCGAGCCAACGAGCTACTTGGCCCTTTTGCCACTCCTAGATGGAAGCCGGACAAATAAACTCCCCCCATCCCCAAGCAATAAATCACAATTACTACATAAGCGAATTTCTAGATCTAGCTAGAGCAATTCTCAATATCCTCGATAGTTCATATAGAATTAGTGTGAAATTTTCATTTTAGTTGTCATTGTTTTTCCACTCCAATCATTGTGCATTTTTTCCGTAATTTGTTTGATAATTCATGAAGAAAACGACACTTTTTGGGCAACAAATTGAGATATTTAAGTAACTTAAATAACTTTTATTTTCTCTATTTTTAAGTACGCATAATGTTCAAAAACAAGTATACAAAGGTGTTGGGTTTTGATACCGGGCTATGATGTAAACATCGGAATATAATTTCACAGACCTCGGCCAATAGTAAATTAATTATCAACAACAAAGTCCAAAGGCTTGGCCCGAAAACAACGTGAATCGTTGAAATTAACTTAAGAAATTAATGTAACTCATAACCCATATATATTATATTTTGGATGTCTTTGAATCTTGACCTATTTAACCATTTGTTGGTCCAACTAAAGTCTAACCAACTCTATATATATGTTATTTCTACCCTAGCCATAAGTGTGTGATTCGTCTGTGAAAAAGAGAGAAAAACATGTGCCATTAGAGAAGGAAAAATTGTCTGCCTTTGTGTTCCAAGATTGGTGATTAACTTTGTGTTTTTGGTTCTCTTCTTGTGCCTCTTTCATTGTTTTTCTCGTACCTTTATGGCTTACAAATCAACAGCATAATCTTGTCCTTTGTGAGTGCGACTGGGAAGCAGTTGTTGGAGCCGTTTGGATTGGTTGTTTGATAGAAAAAGTAACGTGAAACTGAGTTCAGAAAACGCCGTTTGACGATCATTGGAGTGAGCTTCCGCGATAATTGGTATCAGAACTTCAAGTTGGTGGATTTGACTCCAAAATTTGACCAGAAACCGATATGAAAACAAACAGAGAACCGAAAACAAAAACGTAGAATCTATCCAGTTTTCTTCAAGTTTGTCGGACCTGTAAATAAGTTTTTCGGCCAAACCAGAAGGAGTTTGGTTAAATTGAGACCTCTGGCGTGACGTACAGGTGGAGACGCTCGTGTGTGGCCGACGCGTAATGGCGCGGGCACTGATTCTGACGACGGTGTCTGAAGACAAATTGCTCTCAGAGGTGTGGTGGACCTGTAGTGGTGTTAAATTTCTGTTTTGGGCAAAATTGTGGTTCTAGACCATTTTGCCCCTTGCACGTTCGGGTTCTTTTTTTGCTTGATTAGTTGCTGCTGTTGTTGGAAACTTTAAGATGAATAGTGGAGACCTTAAAGTGATAAATTTGCATATATCGTCATTTACGGACTCAGATTGGTCCGCTCTGGTGGCTTATCCCAATTTGAATTTCAATATTAGCGCGTTGTCGTGTGAGTGACTTTAGGATTGGGGTTACCATGTGATGAACCATTGCTTGTGCTAGAAATTTAGGAATTATTTGCTCTGTTTGAAGTGTTGAATTTGATGGGAAGTTGGTAATCGATTTTGTGCCTTAATTGTCGTTTAGTCACTGTGTGAGACTACATTGTGTGAGAATTTGAATTTTTTTTAAACATACCTTCGTGTTGCATTGATTATTTTGTTAGAACACATGGACTTGATACATTTGAACATTCCCTTACTGAAATTTTGAGTTTCACGAGACCCTATTAATCTAAAACGGTGTATACTACGACCTTATGATTACTTTGTGTGGTCTATTTGTACACTTTGGTTGTTCCTTTCTTTAAACGTCTTCACATTTCGAAGTTGGAATTTTCAATGGAAAATGAAAATTTCAATTTGGCAGCAAAAGATAAAGGGAATTCAGGTTCAACAAAAAGTTTCAAAAGTCATAGATGACAAATTTCCAGCAAATCTAATAGAAGCACAAAAAGAAGAATATGATGAACTTATGCTTCAATTATTTTACACATATCTGACATTGTTTTGAGCAAAGTTGAAAATTTTGATTTTACAAAAGAACTTTGGCAAAAATTGGAGGATTTTATATATTTTTTAAATCTACTTCTAATAAGTTTTACCAGCTTAAAAAAAATTTCAATTTTAAAATGGATCTTTCAAATGATCTTGATGACAATTTGGAAATTTTTAACAAACTTGTTCAAGATATTGTTAATTGAGATGAAAATGTGTCTAAAACTTATAAGGTAATTATTTTACTAAATTCTATGCCTGACTCATATAGGGAGGTTAAGAATGCGATTAAGTATGGTATGGACATATTAACACTCGAGATTGTCATAGATTCTCTTAAGAGTAAGGAAATGGAGATTAAGGTTGAAAAAAATAATAAGAGGATTGGTGAGCTACATATGATGAGGAGTTGAATAAAATTTAAGTAGATGAATTTGAGTAGAGCTCAAGACAATAGAGATTCGAGTAGCGACTCGAGTGATGAGAAGAAGGGCAAGAGATGAGACAAATCCGATGGTAAGCGGTGTTACAATTGTGGTAAGGGCGTAAGACTGGACACTTTATTAGGGACTATCCTAAGAAGAATGATAAGTAGAAGGGTAAGATAAGAGGCGAGGCAAATGTGGCTATAGGGTCGAGTGATGACCCTAGTGAGGTATATTGAAAAGTAAACCTAGTTACTGCATGTGCATCTGTGTATAATCATTTCTACATCTGTGTGATTGCTTAATTCTGTTGTATGGTTATATGTTGCATTTTAATATATTTGATATGTGTATTTGCATGAATTTGAGATCCATCTGATTACTTAGTGTAATTTTTTGCATGCATAGTGGGTTATAATGCATTAGCGATAAGCGTGTTGAGTGTTTTTTGGTAAGATGAAGTATAGATATTTAGGGGTACATTGGTGGTATGTACCAGGATGTGGAGTGTAACATTGGATCACGAGTGGAGATGTGATTAAATGTTGAAATCATTTACATGTGAAGACCTTGATCAGGTAGAGTGTGAGAGATGCACTTCTATCACTTATGTTAGGTGGAGACTTATTATTCACTTAGGTTGAGAGAAGTGATGTGGTGATAGATGATTATCTTGAAGGCTTAGGATCTACAAAGGTTTACTACTTGAACATGAGTTGAGTAATCAGTCTAGTGAGCATGGTAGGTGATGAGATGAGATATGTGTTTTCGAGGTGTGAGCAACACAGAATGTGATATGATAAGTGTGGTGAGATTTTTTGTGGGATCATTTATGCATTTGTTGCATATGTATTGGCCGTTTTTTATTAACTTGGCGTTAATATGTTGTTCTCTGTGAATGTATTTTTTGAAAGGGTCTGTGGGTTGTCCTGTGTTATATTTTCATCGCATGATTATTTGTTCTTCATTGTTTACTTTTATTATCTACTTTTACTTGAGTGTTTTCGACCTTAGCCATGAGGAGTAGATGTAGCAGATATGGTATGTGTTTTGAGTTCGAAACACGAGGTTGAGTTTGTGATCCCAATTTTATTTGTTGTCTTGATTATGCAAGCATTAACTTTGCATTTTGATTGCTTGCATGTTGATTGGGCATTAAGGGGAAAATTTGTTGGGTTTTGATACCTAATAAATTCTAGACTATGATGTAAACGTTGGAATATAATTTCACAAGCCTGGTGAATTGATTACCAACAACCAAGTCCAAAGGCTCGATCCGAAAATAAAGTGGTCCATTGGAAGTAACTTAAGAAATTAATGTTACTCACGGTCCATATATATTACCTCTTGGATGACTTTGAATCTTGGTCCATTTAACCCTTTATTGGTCCAATTAAAGCCTAACCAACCCTATATATATGTTGTTTCTACCCTAGTCGTAAGTATGTGATTTGTGTCTGAAAAAGAGAGAGAAACGTGCGCCATTAGAGGAGGAAAAATTGGCTGCCTTTGTGTTCCAAATTGGTGATTAACTTTATGTTTTTGGTTCTTTTCTTGTGCCTCTTTCATTTGGTTTACAAATTAACACTATAATATTGTCTTTTGTGAGAGATTGAGAAACAACCGAAGTGAATATATTGGTTGTGTTGGAGCCGTTTGAATTGGTAGTTTGGAAAAAAAGATAACGTGAAACTGAACCCGAAAAACACAATTTTGACGATCCTTGGAACGAGCTTCCGCTACAAAAAGATTGTGTGTAAATGCATTTAGTTTCTTGATTAAAAAGTTAATTTAAGGTTAATGCGAACTTGTTACTCATTATTATTAATTCATTAACTCATCGATGTCTTAGCGATTTGAAAGACACCATATAACAACAACAATTAAATGTCCATACATCCTTTTTACTTGTAATCTTGATTTTATGAGTGACAATGTAGAACCTAATTTAATAGTTCTTCGTGATTATGGGCACGGGCATGAGCCGTCAATCTGACTTTTCGATTAACAATAGTAGTTTCTTCAAGCTTCAAAAATTCCCCGATCTGCATCTTTTTTATTTGTCCCGAGTATTGTGCAAGTTGAACTTGACCTTTTGCGTAGTCGAGCATCTTGCTTCAGTTTTCAGACTGAGATTCTTAATTTTGCACAGTATCATATATAAATATGTCTTATTCTTTATAATCAAAGTACAAAGCATTAACAAATTAACATAAATATTAGTTAGAGTGTGTTTGGTAAATATTAAAATCGGATTAAAATTGAAAAAGTAACAGTTATTGTTGACTTTTATTAGACGAGCGAGATCCAATAACGACTATATTTTCAATTCTAGTTGATTTTTAATCGCTCCCAAACAAGCTCATAATATATTGATTCTATCATAAATATATAATGTGATTGTTCACAAGAATAATTAACTGTAAGACTAAAATAAAGGGAGTGGCCCTGTCGAATAGATGATGTGACTCGCCCCCATTAAAACCACATCAAGCATCCCCTGCCCCACCCACCAGACAGCATTGCTCATAAGCATAGCGAAGCCCATGCTCAAGCTCAACGCAAAACGCATCATTTCAAGAAAGTTCCAAACTCGTAGGATAATAGGATTACATAACATTACATAGCCTAGCATCATTTTTTCACAATCCTATTTCTTTCAGATTTGTTTACTCTTACCTTTATTATAATTCAAGTAATCACGCTGATGTATTTAATCTAACTCGCCCGATGTGGTGCCTTCTTAAATAAAACCCCTTTGATTTCCTTCTTTAAGAAATTATCATAAATATATAAAGATTCTTATCTTAGAGGATCCCACTCTTCGTAATTTGGGTTGGTAAGAAAGAATATTTTAGTATAGTAGCAGTAATAATAATGGGGAACGTGAGTGGAAGAGAAGATGGAAGCGACAACAGCCAATCTGGAGTTGAAAGTGGCGGTGCCGTTGGTGGCGCTGCGCCGGATAGCATGGCTGATCAAGATCCTGCTGGCGGTGAGTTCATGGGTCATTCCCCCCCTCCCAGCCCTAGGGCTTCTCACTCTCCTTTGATGTTCAGACCTCAGGTTAGTTTTTTTTTTTTTTTAGTTTTTTTTGTGGGGTTTCTTGTTTATATTTATATTAATGAAGATCTCTTTTTTACTGAATTTTTAGATGTAAAGATATAATATTTTTGTCTCAATTGAGTGAATAGTTTTTAGCTTAGCTTTAAATTGTTTATCATGTGTGGGTGTTGTAAGATTTGGCTACGGTGACTGTATATTCCAATTAATATGGCTGGATCTGAAAAAAGTTGTAACTTTTCTTTTATTATCAGATTTATGAAGGGAAATAATTGTTGCTCCTGTGAATTGTTCTGGGAATATGGCAAACGGTTTATTTTTGTATTTAATTTTTGCTTTCCTTGTTTTACTTGGTTTTGATATTACCAGATTATGCGCGCAATGAAATTTCCCTGAAAGATTCGATCTTTTCAAGAATTCATTTGCAGTGAAGGTTAATTAACGTAAGGGAAAGGAGTTCTGTGTAGTTTTTTGATTGGACATTTTGAGCATGAATATGGAGACAGAGTTGATATCTGTCAAACAATAGGTTGCATATAATTTGGTGGGAATTAGTAACGGCCATTACAAATTATAATCTTCTGTCTTTGTCCGTGCTCTAGAATCTAGATTGGCTCTCTTTTGCAGGAAAAATTGCAGTTTTGCTTGGGGTTTCCGTTTTGATGTCGCCTAGTTGGCATTTATGTTGTAAGTTGTAACTTTTAACAACCAGAAATATATAATTATTGGTCTACTTATAGCACGCATGGTAAGGTAGATTAGACAATATTGGACATAATTATTTGAGAAAAAGAATTTGAACTCTTGCTTATTCTATTTTCAACTACAGTCTGATACTACTTAGCATTCATGCTCTTAAAGTTTCCTCGTGAATTTTTTTCAGATGCCTTTGGAACCTTTACAAAGACCTGAGGAGATGAACATTGCCAGTCCGTGGATGCAAACTACTTCGCGGCACGAAGATGTTTGTAACGAGCAAGGAATTCCGACAATGATTACGTGGAGCCTTGACGGCAAGGAAGTTTCCGTGGAAGGATCATGGGATGATTGGAAAACAAGGTGATATGCATTGGTTTATTAATATATTATCCTCTTCTAACTCAAGCTCCAAGAATTGTAAGAAGTTTTGAAATATGATCTTCTTTTATCAGGAAACCCTTGCAAAGATCAGGAAAAGACTTCACCATAATGAAAGTACTTCCTTCGGGAGTTTATCAATACAGGTTCATTGTTGACGGACAATGGAGGTATTCTCCTGACTTGCCATGGGCCCAGGATGAATCAGGCAATGCTTACAACATTTTGGACTTGCAGGTAATTATTATTTTCTCTTCCAAGTTTCCTCCTCATCAATGTTGCTTACCTCTTTATGAATGCATATGATTTATCATATTTAGTTTCTAGTTGTTTCGTTAATTTTTTTATTTATTTATCTTTTCCTAATATGTACAAAGATAATAAAGAGGACCTTATGGACTTTATTTTTGGAAAAATTGACATAAATCTAATGCTAAATTTTGATGCTGTGTTCTTCTTTTAGTTCTAATTCAATTGAAAGTTCTAATCAGGAGATGCTTGAGCAGCTGATCTGAAGATGAAACCACTGAGACTCAGTTTTAAATATTTTTGTTTATGTTATCTTTAAGTAGTGTTGTTATGTTGCCTAATTTAAGATCAATCTGTCCCAATATAATGTTGAGCTGCTTCTGCTTTATCCAATGAATGTAGCATTTCCTTTCGCATTGAACAAGTCTGATAATTCCCTCAGGTGCATGTACATGTGTGTTTGTGTACATGCACTCCTTGTTAAGGGATAGAATCCACATCGAATAAAGATGAAAACATAGACCAATTCAAAAGGGTATCAGATCCCATTAAACTCCAATGAGTAATTCGATTCGATTAAGATTCAAAAAATGAGCACATGGATTTCAAGATTGGTTTGCTTAAACGAGCCACCATCTTGGGAGGGCATGTTAAGGGATAGAA
This sequence comes from Fraxinus platypoda, assembly GCA_903798405.1. NCBI lineage: Eukaryota > Viridiplantae > Streptophyta > Magnoliopsida > Lamiales > Oleaceae > Fraxinus > Fraxinus platypoda. Next base: position 5,003 of record CAIGRT010144351.1, on the reverse strand, counting down.
TTCCACATCGAATAAAGATGAAAATACAGTTCAATTTATAAGGGTATGAGCTACTCCCTTTAATAAAGTTGACCTTTTAAGATAGAACCCCAAATTTTAGCACTCCTAGTTCGCGTGCTATTTCCATAAAGACAAGCATGCACTCTAGTGTAGTTGGTTTTTATGCTATAATAATCATTGTCATGCAAGTGTCGTAATTTACTTGGCGCTTAATAAGTTGCACAGCATTTAATGATAATTCTTTTACTCTGTCAGCATTTATCTTTGTGCATATATCTCGGGATATGGATATCTTTATCTTTGAGTTACTTCTGCATCAGGACCCCATCATTATTGGGAGAGATTATCTGTGCATAAGTTCTGTGGGTAAAACTTAAGTAAGCAGGTTTTTATTACGTAAGGAATATTTTCGACCAATGAAGAAAATGAAGACATTCATATACAGTAGGAAGGAAAGGAAGTAGATTGGGGTTGTTTGAGGAGTCTCATCTTTATGGCCATTCTTTAGACAATAAGATAGATCTTGAAGAATCATGACCTCCAATTTATTTTGTAGCCTCTCTTTGACAACCATTAAAACAAAATTCATTTTTTTTTTTTCAAACTCATTTTCAACCATACATTATCACAATAAAATATTCTGCACGTAAACTCAAAACCTTTTCCTGCTTTTTCGCTACAAATTCTCCAAAAAAATCACTATTCTAAAACTCATTTTCCCTAAAAGACTCGTTTTAATGGTTGTCAGGGCGTAGTTTATTTTACTTTCTGAGTCATTTTCAACTTCTGTTTTCCATGCTTACATTATTACATGGTTGTGTGAAATTCATCTATCAGCAACTTGCCCAGTTGATTGTTGAACTTGGAAACAAAATATATGAAAGCTTAAAATTTGATGTTGAAGATTCAATGTAGTCCTGCTTTCAGTAAATAAAATTCTGTTCCCAGGCTGCTGCTAACAGATTTTCTTCTTCAAATTTTGTCTTTGGAGGATACTATGGTTAAGAAAGATAAGAGTTCTATGAGGGAGTTTAAGGTGAGTGTTAATAGTTTTGTAACTAGAGGTTTGGCGACAAATTTCCAGGGTAGAGTCCGGTGTGTCGACCAAAGAAATAGAAAAATACTGATAAGAATAAAATAATAATAAACTGCTATCATATTACGATTCATAAAGATGTCATTAATGTCAATAAGATCACAAGACACATGCAGCAAGTTAGATAACTGCAAGATATCTAATTTCTCAACCTTGCACCTATGGCCTGACTGAGTATACTTTCTTGATCGATTCATTGATATTTGCTAAACAGGATGGTGCACGTTCATTATTGCATCCGAATATGAGTTTTCACGTTCCAGTTTTATTGTAATTTGCATATGGCTATCTGCGTGTTGTTTGTACAAGAAATGATAGAAGGTTCGTACTTGGAACTACATGTTCTCACCAATGCAAGCTGCAGGATTTTGTCCCAGAAGATATTGATAACATTTCCGGGTTTGAACCACCTCAGTCCCCAGATGCCAGCTACAACAATCTGCAACTCGGTCCTGAGGATTATGCCAAGGAACCGCCAGTGGTTCCTCCACATCTACAGTTGACTTTGCTTAATGCTCCGGCACCTCAAATGGAGATTCCACCTCCCTTTTCAAGACCACAACATGTAGTGCTCAATCATCTCTACATGCAGAAGGGTAGGGGCAGTCCATCAGTCGTGGCACTTGGTTCAACTCATCGGTTCCATTCCAAATACGTGACAGTTGTGCTTTACAAGTCTATAAAGAGGTGAAATCTCAAAAATCTTCTAAGAGTGCAGGCTTTATTACCTAAATGTAATCGATATAATTTTCAATGGTAAATGTCAGGCCAAATTCTTGTGTGAACTATGGAAAAAGCCATAAAAGGAACTTTGAATGGAAGGCAAATACTTAGGGCACTTATTTCCCAGTTCTGTGATTTTTTTCCTTGGTCATCTTTTACTTTGGTGTCTTCGTTTCTTCTATTTCTTTTACCTCTCGGCTTTGATGTCTCCGATTACCTAAATTGCTTGCGAACTCTAATTAGTGGTTTCTTTGGAACTGATTAAGAGCGAATGGCACTGCAGAAAGAGAACCGGTTGGAACTCAGATGAGCTGAGCTACGAAGTTTGGCATTCGTAAGGACGTCCATATAGAGATCTACATATTTATATCGATTGATAGATCTATTGAGCGCTTGTGGAAATTTCACCACACATCATTTTATTCAGAATTTACCTGACAAAGATTTTATTCCTAAATTATTGAAATTTAATAGTATTTTTTTATTTTTCACAAATCTATTATCTCATTAACATAATTCAAACTAATACCAATCTTTTAACACTAACAGCACACCATTCCCCATAGACTCAAAATCCCCAATTTAACACACTGAATTATTGCCCAAATTTCATCTACCATATTCAAACCCCATACTCATCCTAATTCACGTCTTCTCTAACATCGATTCTATCAATCTTCTTCCATTCTTCCGTACAATTGTGATTTTCAATAGAGGATTCGAAAGCCTGTAAATCGTACGTATCTTTCAAGATCAATTAAAAGTCTTGCTCGGATAATCAGTGGGCAAACTATCTATATAAAACTTCTATTATAGCGATTTCTAGTGAACATCACCTTCCTAATAAACTACATATTGATCAACTGCAAACTGCATACCAGTTACAGACACTCTCATGAAAACTCCTAATCGTCGTCTATCAATGGGCTCTGGGAAGAACAAGCAATTGTGTTATTCCGACTATCACCGGAGATGGTAGAGCTAAAGAATGAAAATTGGGAAACTCATCGACTTATTCCACAAACCCATCGTACACAACTAGGGGATGACACAAAGAAAACTCCCCCAACCAATAATAGACTAATAGTGGAAAGAGGCACATCGATATGCAAGTTATCGACTCCTCTTCGAAGAAGAAAAAATTTATTGAGCAACAAACCACGTATAAACTTCTCCCTCTCTTTTTTTTTTGAAATGTGTTTGTAAATATGTAATGTAGTAATCCATTGTGAATTGCCTTTGCCAAAATGAAATTTGCATAGTCAGTGAACACAAGCATTATTGGTTGGTTTGATTTGATTCAAATATCTTTCATTTTCGAACTAGAAACATGTAGTCAATAACAATATACCATTAAATTTTTTTTTTTTTTTTTAAATTGTAACGTATCTTGTTGTGTTATGTTCATTAGACAAGTAAAATCACATTCATGTGCTTCGGTAATATGCAATCTCATCTCTCGATTAGTTGATAGTGCAAATTTAACTTGCAACATACTTATTTGTTACAGTAGAACTCACCATTCCATTTCTCATTATCTCTATTTGGCATGATCCCCTATTGAGGGTGTACATCGTTTATGAAGCATTGTGACTTCAAATATTTCATTGAGAAGCTGGTAATATACCAGATTTTGGCGGAACACGAATGTACTGTTACGGGTCATTTTTTCATTTTTAAAAGTAAAATGTTTCTTACACTACTACTATTGGATAATTGGCGATGATGCAATGACCAGTGACATCCCTTTTATTTGTTCAAAAACAATGTTTTCAACTAGTCATGATATATTAATAACTATTTTCTTAATAAACTGCACTTGTTGGATGCTTTAGATCTGTTAGATTAGCTCATTTTACCTTCTTTTCATTTTGTTGTTTGAAGGATCGTGAAATCCAATGCATATGAAGGAATTTAAGAACAATGTAATTAGGTCATACAAAAACATACTTTTCGCGCTTAATGATAAATTTTAGCGTGTTTGGTTTTATTAGTATGATATTAACTTGCAGGAAAATAATTATTTGGGATGTAAGCTTTAATTTTTGTTTGTGAAAAAATTCAAATTATAAACTTATTCTTAGTAAAAATTTGAGATTTATTCAATTTTAGTTGATTGTGCTGTATGAATGATAAATATTATTTCAAATTTCTTATCGAAATGATAAAAGTATTATTTATATTTAAGCCAATTAATGGATTGGGAAGTCTCAAATAAATTTATTGCAAAAAAGGACCCGACCCGACCTGATTCGAGTTGGGTTGGTTTAGAGTAGGAGCCGGGTGGGGTCGGTGACCCGACCCATTGCCCACCCCTAAGAGAACATATTGAACAAGGTCTAATGGAACAAGAATGTGACCATATCATGAAAAGCTCCATCTTTAATCTTATGGATGGAAATCATTGGTTTTAGTTTACTGCTGTTCTCAAAAGAGGTTGAATTTCATGAACAAAATTATCATAACTAAGAAACTTTTCGCAGCCAGAAGAATTGAAGTATTGCTAGCTGGAATTGTATTAGGGACGATTTTCATGAAAGCTTTTAAGTTACTCCAAGAGATCGAAGCTGGAAAACTCAATAGGCCTTGTTGCCCTCAGCATGACCTTCTTATTGTCATCAACACTAGAAGCTTAACCAATTTTCTTGGACGAAAGGAGAATTTTATCGAGAGAAACCACCATAGCAACTCGAGACAGATTTCAACATAAAAAAATTCAGAGACTTCTAGCACACGATCCCATTTACCGAATCCAATGTTCGGAAATTCGATGCTAATAATCAACAGCAAGGCTTTTACACTATATGAATTACGTATATGCAATCTTTCTCAAGAAATCCAACCTAAAATAACTCATTTCACAATTAGTTAAAGGTCCACAGCAAACTCATATATTTTGGAGATTAAATTGTGTCCATATCCATAAATTAATAACTAGAAGAAAGTAATGTTTATTCGCTAATTTAAACATTATCTAGTTATGAATTAACACTCGTTAATATGAGGACTTTGGCCGATAAGTTACTAACCATGGCCTTTAGATCTATCGAGTCCTGGCCTCCGCTCCATGTCTAATAGTCAAGCGGTTCATAAATAGGGGATCCGAGAAGCAAACTTGGTCCACAAAGGCATGGGAGAAAGCGTTGAGGAAACTGTGAACCAGGATTTGGCCTTCTCCACAGGG
>CAIGRT010144325.1:0-12486 GCA_903798405.1 Fraxinus platypoda | reverse complement strand
AAAAATTTGATTTTAATCTCCACCAAACAGGGGCAAAATCAAAATAAAGTTGAATTTCGAAATATACTAATAATAAAAATTCTCTGACGATCGTACGCTAATCGAATCTACAAATTGCTTATATCATTTCGAAGATCATTTCAAGAACTACATTATGGACATACCGAATAGTTCAAACATACATCGAAAATAGTTAAAAATACGTTAACGTGAACCTTTAAAAAAACGTCTAACTCGCATTTTTAAAAAAAAAAAAAATCAATTATCTCATTAACATTTATTATTTTTGCGATACAAATTTCTCAATGTAATTTTCATTATTTTATTATGAAATTTTATATGGAATATGACATCTGAAATTTTACATTCAAAAAAATCATATCCCATGTAAATTTTCGGATGTAAAATTACATCGGGTATGATATTTTTGGACGTAAATTTTCGATTGTAAAATTTCTTCCAACTTCTTTGCAAGTTCGATTGTGCCCCCCTAACGTCTAAGTTCTGCGTCCGCCCCTGCTTCAAGGTACTTTCTTATTATATTACTGTCCCCCAAAGAATTGTCCCATGATCCACCCCTCAGAAGTAACAAATCATGACCCAAGCATAATCTAATAAATTGATGCATACTTGAAATAAATGCATACATGCCATCAGATAGAATATAAATATTAAATAGTCTTTACCTTCACAATGTTGTCAGCATATTTCATGACCATTGATACTGCAATACCACTGTGTTTACAACAAGTATATAGTACTCTTGTAACAAATATGAAAAGCAAACATATTTCGTAAATGCATATTGTCAAGGAAAATATCAATAAATAGATTATAGAAGAAACGAAAGGGTAAATCAACATGAATTCATGTGTAATTAACATTATAATTCAACTTAGGAGAGTTAGCATTAACAAAATAACTCTAGACAGTTCCATATTTTCCGAAATAATATATGTATTTAAGTAAATAATGAACAACAATCAGCAAATTGTGCGAACAGTTGGGCCTATGTCCAGCTAACCATCCGCAGCACATTTTCCAGTCATATAACTTTGAACTAAAGCCTTTCGTGTGTACAGGTAACCGAAGGTATGGATTTAGCTCAATGCACCAAACAGGGAATGGTGCCTTAGAAAGGGGAAGAAAAAGAAAAAGAAAGAAGACGAGACAGATTCCCCTCTCAAGGGTTAACCAAATTCACAAAATGCAATATCATTCGAAATGTCAACTCAATATTAGATTGAAAGAAGACGTATCTATAGGCTGCAGGATTTCCTAATCCTACTAGGAAAAGAGACAACATCAAATGACCATTTTAAGTCACAATGGACAAATACCCATAAACAACATATGTTTAAAAAGATCAACATAACCTTGACTTTAAAACATCACGAATCCTAAATGCTAATTACCAACAGTTAATAGAGAATACGAGTTTCAGCCTGAGCTTAATGTAATTTTCTCCAAGTCCTGCCACGCATAAAATGGCAGATTTTTTTATTCTTTCGAGCACATGTTAAGTGATGGATGGAATTCAAGTATTCAACCAAGTAAGAACATACAATCAATAAATTCTTCACCATTGAGTTTTTCTCTCTCGTCTCAACGTCAAACATACCGTTGCAACAATTTTTAAAGAGGTTTTCATTACAAGCCTAGATTTGTCTAAAGAAGTATCACAAATTTTCTTTCTGCCCCATAATTGATGATAATTAAATATTCTACCAGTTAGGCAAGTCGACCCAAGACCAAATTAAATGATATAAGTACCTCAGCGCATTGTTCAAAATCATGAGAACTGTCACTAATGAATATCCATGGAAAATCCCCAACAGAGCGGAAGATAAACTTATATATCATGTATAATAATTGTACAATTAATCTAGCATAAGAAACTGTAATCTTTATGTTACAAATTTGATAAAAATATTTCTTTAGATATTGAATCTGCTTTCTTAAGAGTATCTCCAAAAGACTCTTTAAACATAATATCCTCTATATTTCAAAGAGTCGACCCTTAAAATTATATTTCAAGTGGGATCAGGATAAACAGGTGTTGTAGCCCTGGTTCGTTAGCAATCCGCCCTTTAAACTAGGATATCGAGATTCTCTTAAGAGAGAAGGTAGCCCTTTGTCATGTCACGAGTTGAACTCGAACCAGCACCTCTGGGTAATGAGTGGGAAGGAGACTTTTTAAATTAACATTTAATTAAAGAAAAATAATATAATAATTTGGACAGAATCTAGGGAAAATGAAAGCTAGGGAAAAACAATAAATGTTTAAAATCAAGTGTTAAAATAAAAGAGCATATTGAATTACCTACAAATTTTTACTCTCTAAATTAGATGCTCTCTAAATTGTTAAATATGTTCTTTAAAAATAAAGAGTCTCTTGAAGATACTCTAAGAAGTTAAAAGGAAATGTGCCGAAAGGACTACTATGCTATTTCGTGATACATATTAGCTACATCAACCTTAAGCTTATCTTGCTAAATTTTTTGAGGCAAGAACATTGCAAAAATGATGTATTCAAAACCATAAATTATGTCCCAGTTAAAGGAGAACTTCCTCAAGTGAAGTGTGTGCGAGACAAAAACTGATATTCATTGGCAAAATTCTAATTTCCATTCAAAAGTAATTTTATGTGTTTTTGACTCTAGTAATGATCATACCACACAATGAGAAATGAATGAACTTTTGTATATTGAACCTCTTGTATCATAGACATAAATAACAGAAGCAGAAAGTAGCCTCAATTTATGTGCTCATGACTGCTGATGAAATTTAAAGCTACACTGATAGAAAACAAGATTAATACATGGCCACTACATTCTTACTTAGTGTTTAGTTGTGCTGTGGTACATCCTGCACACAACAAAATGAAAGCTGCCCATTGGATCTCGCTCAACCTGAAAGAAAAGAATTTTGTTCAATTATTAATTGTTATGGAGTCTCAGCCATCCTTCCTTCACCACCTCCTCATCCACAACCAAAAAAAAAAAAAAAAGTGCTAACTTGTATATATGAGTCATGACAAAAAAAAAAATTTCCACAGTTGTTCCAGTTAAAATCCATTCAATGGATATATTAATGATATTGAAAGTCTTTCTCTATTTGAAGTTCAAATGTAACCTGTGTATATTGCCAAATGACTTACTGTTTCTTAAGAATGATACGGTATAATACGCCCGTGCTGATAATGTTTAAATTCTTTAATATTTGATATCTTTGGGCATCTACATATGCAAAGATGTAATACTTCAACAAACAGACATTTTGGAAAACATTACTGCAACCAAGATTATGCTAAGGAATTTTGTAATATACAGGAATAAAAATCCTATATGACGTAAATTCTTGATGAAATAAAGAGCTGCAGGAATGGGGTAAACCTTAACTTCATCTATTGTTGTACTCAACCTAATAGAAGCACAAAATTGTGCGAATTTGAAACAAAGGATTGTGCTCAATTAAACGTGGAACTGAGAAAAACAATGAAACAGTAAATCTCGTATAAATTAGACGTGTGCAAAAAGTTAAAAGCAACACTCAGTGTAAAAAAAGATGTCACTGTGGACATCACTTTCCAGGATCCATAATATTTAGGATTACTGTCTGTCAAAGTTATCAAGAAAATCGCTGAGATCTGGAGGACGGCATTACGCATATACAAGCACAGAAATGTATCATTTTTTTATTAGGATGATGTTAATAATTATTTTTTTCAGAACTGACTATATTTTCTATTTTGATTTCAGTTCATCCTTGCTTTTGTAATGGAGGTAGTACCTTCAAGTTTTAGATTCTTCCAAATTCTCTCTCATATTGTGTAATTAGGGAGGTTATTAGGTAATAAAAGGAAAAAGAAAAAAAAAATTGTCCAGAATCCTTTTTCAACTAAAGATAAACATATATGTCCAAAAATGAAAGGCATCTGTAATTCTATCTACTACCTAATAATAGCAAAATGTGTAACTAGAGGAAGGAAAAGAATGACCTGTTATCCTCGGTAACCCCTTTGTTCCTCCAGATTCTTGACAATGCCGCCAGTGATAGCGCATATCAATGGTTTAAGTTAATAAAATTCTTCTATGGAAGCAAGAGCCCGCCAATAAAATGAAGTAAGGAACAGTGATCATTATATCTCAAAATCGAAATCATAAGAAAAAATCTAACCCAAGACTACTTCAATTACCTTTTAATCGAAGTTTTCTTCCCCCAAATCTGCAGGTTTGTAAATGTTTGACTTTTTATTCAATTAAGTAACAAATTATATATATTTCATGATTATTCAGTTAAAAAAAAAAAAGGGCAAATATTAGACTCATTTTTAATGATGCCATTATTTAACTATGAGAATCATGAACACAAATTTCATTTTTTTTTGTTAACCTGTGAATTTTCATATTTATATTAATGATTTTGAGTCAATATATATTAAAATTCATGTTTATACGATGCATGTAAAGTATTTGTGAAAATGTAAATACAACATGAAAATGAGAAAATTGACATGCTGAGTCACCTACTTTTAAGGAAGTTGCACTTTATTTCATTTCAATTCTTTCCGATCAATTAAAGAGATGCATATTCGTGTGTTTGCGAAAATTTAAATATGAATATAAATTTAACTTTACTTCAAATTAGAAAGTGAGATAATGTAATACTTTATTTGTCTTTTGCATATAAATTAATGTGGTAAAATTTAAAAGTGCTACATTCTATCACTTTTTTTTTAAAGTCTCACGCTATTTCATTTGTGTTTTTTTTTGTAGATATATATAAAATTAAAGTCTTCATCTGTTATGGAGATAAATGAAAACAAGATTAAGAATATAAAAGTGACAAAATGACTGAAATTATTGTTCCAATAAAATGCATGTACAACAACCTTTGTTGAAATGTATATGTCACTTTTTTGTTCATGTCAATTTTTAAAGAGCTAAGTTTCAACAATGTTAAAAAAGACTAAGATATCATTGTTGTCATCGATATGTGAGTTTATCAATAAAATAACTGATATATCTTTATATTTATGCATAAGCTAAATTAATCATCAATTTTATAAATTTCAAAGTGTATTATCACTTTTTTGAAGTATAAGTAGTTAAGGTATATAACCGTTAAAAAGTATCATGAAAAACTGACAGATCATGACATTTAAATCAATATTCATGTAGTATGATTAACTCTCAATCATGTAAAAATATAAAAGAAAGACTATTAAACTAAAAGTAAAATAATTCAAAAGAGTGAAAAACAAAACTCAAAAAAATGACAAAATCAAATTGTGGCTTTTTTGGACTTTCTGGATTTTTGGGTGTTTTGGACGTAATTAATACAAAAATAATAATTCTTATTAGTTTTAAGGGTATTAATCTAATATATTATTTTTGGGGGTAATGGACGTAATTTTCCCTCTAATTAATGGAAGCACGTGGTTCCAAGTTAACGCCAAATAAAAAGGATTTCGACTATAGTTTTCCGTGCAATAACTCGGGACGAGAGGGTACTTGTAATATTTCGACATGAGACGTAGCGGGTGTTAAATACTATTGGATGAGTCACTTCTTATTGACAGTTCAAAACGCATCACATTATGACAGAATAACAAAATCTTCCACTTGTTAGATAATAGATTATTTTTTGTTAAACTCTTTACAACTTATCAATGGATATAATCCTTTTGATATGAATAGATTATCAATCATGTTACATGTATGTTAACTTTTATATTAAAGGCTTGTTTCTTTCAACTAGAAATCATAATTCTGACCGTTGTAGCCGTCATATTTGAAGAAATTGTGTGATAGCGGACCCCATTTTGTGGGAAAAAAAGGGCAAACAATTGATTTTCTTGAGAAAATAATCTAAAACAGACAGGCTCTAAATTTGACATTCTTTGACATAGAACTCATTATATTAATTGATTTTTAAAACATTCTTTCACATTAATGACAAGATTTTTGACATATGGGGGGATGTCAACAAGAATGTATAAGTAGCTTAATTGATAGATTACTTGTTTGGGCATGAATGTTCTTATTTGGACATCTTATAATTGATTTATGTGGGCCAATTTCAGTTCTTGCCCATTTAAAAGGGTAGTTTTGGCTGGACCTATTTCAATTTAAACTGTCATGCACCGTTACTGCGCCTGACACCTCGAAGGTGCCTTCACCGTTACGCAGCTGACGTTGAAATAAGTGAATATGTCCAAGGTTGGGCCCACCGACGGCTGCTACAAAATTACAAATGTAAACAATGGACTGTTCCTGCATAACGGCCACCAGATTCTTGAAAGTTTGTTAGATCAAGAAACAATGGTCTTAATAAATAACATTATCCAATGTGAACTCTTCTATGCAAGCAAGCAAACAAAATAAATAATTAATGTAATCATCTCTACTTAAAAAGAAAATTTAAATAGCTATACAAACTTCTAAACTATATGCCGTTTATGTGAAAATTGTATAATAGATAGGAAAAATTATGTTTACTTTTCGATGGTACTGATGCAATTCGTAGTTGTAATCAATTCATCAATAAAAAATTAGATTGAAATGTTGCTCGTTATATCTTTATCTCATGCAATTGGTGGAAAAAAATCCCTCATAGAAGTAGCTATTCTTTTTATAACTCAATAACGCAATTTCAACTAGTATAGAAAATATGCGGAGAAAACTTTCAATTTTGAACGGCTTCTATAACTACATATACAACTTTCTTGACTTTTTGAAAAGTCTGTTCCCACCGATCTCGCAGCTTGACTGGCCTGCTACGATGATGGGATTTCTCCCATTTCCTGTTCTCATCAACAATATAGTTAATTCTAAATAGTACTAATGTTTACTAAAAAAAATTTAAAAAAAAAATACGAGAGGGATGAGTGCCTATAACCCGTATAACGTGGTTAGGTTTTCTCGTAGAACTTCGAAAGATGGTCCAACATTTCTATTAAATACCATTAGCATGGTGCACTTTTTTTTTAATCGGTAAATGTAAAATCTATTGATCAAAAATTCTTGTACAAGTGTACCGGGGCAAAACAAAGATCAAATGATGTATAAATGACAAAGATCTATCAACTCAACATTAGAGACTCAAAATGAACCAAAACATTATGATACAAAGAGAACATAATTTTTGTATGCATGCATTTTAATCTGTCTCACAATGCTATCAATACATGGTTTGAGATCCTCAAAAATCATTCTATTTTGTGCCATCCAAATTTGGTAGACCGTGCAAGCAAGAGCATTTTTCTTGGCTTTAGATTGCCAAGATGTGCCTCGGGCTTCTTTCTTCATCCACTTCAATGTACTAAGTATTGTCGTCATTGAACTCCTCATTTCCAACCAACATTTGATCTGTCCCCAGATGCTTGAAGTCCAAACACATTGAAAAATTAAGTGCTGACCCGTTTCAAATAGTGAACCACAAAAGACACGCATCCTGTCAATGTTTAGATGCACCAACTTATCATTCGTAAGAAGCTTAGACTACGCAGCCAACCACAGCATGAAGGAGAGTTTTGGAGTGATGTAAGGTCTCCAAATCTCCATCGTCCAGGTCCTTATCTCCCCATTCGGCCTAAAAAATTGATATGCACTATCCATACAAAAATGGCCAGAAGCTGTCCATTTGGACAGCCTATGAACTGCAGCTTGGTCGGTGAGTTCGGCCCTCTAAGCTGATTTCTAATGTCCAACAGTTTCTTGTTTAAAGGAGAGTGATCTTTCCTTGCCACACACTTCCAAATGCTAGCCCCACTGAGGTAAATTTGATTAATCCATTTAATCCATATCGTGTCTTTCTTGCTATGGATATTCCAAAGGGACTTTGAAAGAAGTGTTGAATTCCATCATTTTATGTCTCTAAATCAAAGTCCACCCTCATGTTTTGGCAAGCAAACCTTACTCCAAGCAACCAACGGTTTTTAGTACCCCAAAGGAAGTTTCGGTAGAAACTAGTGATCTTTGAAGCAACAGCGGTTGGGATAGGAAATATGGAAAGCCAAAAACATTCCACACCTTGAACATATTAGTTAATTCATAGATCTCCTCAAGCTCTTACCCATGAACCCCAGCTGTATACATGTTAGACTTGTTAGCATTCATCTTTAATCCTGGCATGTTTCCAAAATTGAACAAACAATCCATCAAGATACCAACCAAAATTGGATATCCTCTAGCAAAGAACATCAAATCATCCGCAAATGCCAAGTGTGTAATCTTTAAAAGGCAACATTTAAGGTAATAGTTGAACTCACTATTCTCCGTAGCTTCCTTCAACATTCTTGAGAAATACTTACCATTCTTGAGAAATACTCAAGGAAAATGACAAACAGAAATGGCTGGAGAGGATCACATTGACGAAGACCCCTTTTCTCTTTAAAGAATCCATGGAGGCCACCATTAAGCGCAATAGAATATGAAGGAGTAAAAATACATTCCATCACCCAACCGATGAACTTCATAGGGAAGCCAAGACCATGAAGCACACTCTTGAGAAAGTCCCAATTGATCGAGTCATACGCCTTCTTAAGATCAATTTTTAGAAGGCATCTAGGAGCTACCCTCTTACGATTGTATTGCCTTAAAATCTCTTAAGCAAGATGGATATTCTCCATCATACTCCTTCCTTCCACAAATGCACCTTGAGCTTAATCTACAATTGACCCAAGGATAGGCCCCAACCGAGATGTAAGGATTTTAGTGATTACTTTGTAGAACACATTACAACACCCGATCGGTCTATAGTCAACAACGGATGTAGAAGTGAAGAATTCTTTGATCGCTCCCATGAAATCTCTTCCAATAATACCCAAGATTTCTTGAAGAAGCAAGATGAGTATCCATCCGGATTCGATGATTTATCATCTCCGATTGAAAATAATGCATCTTTGAAACGGCTTCACAAAGATCCATAGCTTCTTTCCTCATGCATGTCACCCTACTTTGAAGTTCAACATTAAAAGGATCACCATGCAATTTCAATTGTGTTGCTTTTAAAGCCAAGGTAGTCGTTTCAGCTCTACTAGATATATGTGTAAAATGCTTGTTATTAAGCTTCTTTAGCTCTCCCTTAAGATATTGCAACTTCTAGCATAGTATAAATTGCGTCATTCCTCTGACCTCTTGTTCCCAACAATTTTGTACTAGTTCATGAAAGTTTTCATGATCAGTCCACATATTGAAGAACCTAAAAGGTTTTCTCTTGCTCTTCTCTTGACTAAAGAGTGATACAATGCACGGGGAATGATCAGAAAGGTACCCCGCTGGAAGAAAATCAGCTAGACTATAAAACCCCGATTGTATCCAAACATCATTTACCATAGATCTATCGAGTTTACTCCACATCAAATTATTAGTCCAAGTATAGAAACATCCAATAGATCTTACATCCGTGAGTTCGGAATTAAGGCAACAATATTCAAAATCCTTCACTTCATATAGAGTAACAACCGACCCATTGCATTTTTCATCAAATTTGAGCAAGTTATTTAAGTCTCCCAAAATCAGCCAAGGCAAGAAGCAATTCAATCCAAACTCGATGATATTATTCCATAGTGGCCTACAAGACACAATAGTATGCAAAGCATAAACAAAACTCACAAGAAATTTAAGAGAAGTTACCTTGCAAGTTGCGGCACAATGGATGACTTGCGATGCAGTCTCCAATACTTCCAAATCTACTTTCATGGAATTCCACAAGATCAAAATCCGGCCAGCCCGATGAGTGAAAAAATTGTTGGTTTGCATTAAACCTCCAAATTTGCTCTTCATAATCCAGTCTAACTTCAATTCCCCCAACTTTGTTTCCAAGACACCCATTACATCAACATCTTGTTTCTTCATGAAGTTCCAAACCCCATTTTGTTTTAGGGGAAGGTTCAAGCCCCTAATATTCCAAGCTCAAATCTTCATGATAATGAAGCGAGGGTGATACCCTTCTTCATGACCTTTCAAACCACATCCTTTCTATGTTCCTCGAGCTTCCCTTTGAGCTTGTCATTACTAGTTATCTAGAAGACATTCCATGTGAGCTAGAAGCAACCTCTTTCTTTGAATTTTCCAACTTAGATTTGTCATTAGCTATTATTGGAATTGGAGTGACGCATATGATGTTTTAGCCCTTAGTCATACCATTTTTCCAGTTAACAACCTTAATGAATGGCCCATCATTTTGCTATTCTTGCCGCCGTGTCCGTGAGTTAACCTGTTGTCCACATTGTTGTTCTTCCGTACCTGGCTGTGCCGAAAATATCACCGGATTCTGATCGTTCTGTGCTTCGTTACCCTATTGCACTTGGACTGAATTAACACGCTGTCGGGTATGCTATCTAGCTGCGTCTGCTTGACCGGAATTGTTCCCAGCAACCTGAATTTTATTTTTCTTGCCATTCTTGCCCAATACTGTTTTACGACCTGAATTTTTTAGGAACATGCAGCTCTAGTGTGCCCGATCATTTTACAATTTCCGTAAAATTTAAGCTCTTACTCATATACCACATGTTGTATTCTCGATTTCCTAGGCGAAAAATTCATTTCAACGGTACGCACCAAATCTTTGGACACATCAACTTCCACAAGAACCCGAGCATAAGACAATCTCCCCTTGGTTGAAGTGAGCTTGTATGTGGAAATAGGTTTACCACCCTTTGAAGCAATCTTAGCCAAAGTTTTAGGATTCCAACAATCTAGTGGTAGTCCCCGTAATTTTATCCACACCGGCATAGTGCTAATACCATCATCATCGAATTCAAAACACCGGGGCATTACCTTTAACATTAATGGCCTACCAAACACAAGATAGGGGCCCCCATGTAACACCTTAGCTCTTGACGCTTCATTTTCAAACTTGAAAATCAACCACCCACTTTCATGAACGAAATATTGGTATTCAACCTTCCAAGTGTCACACATTTGTAATAATGTCGTTTTCCCCGGGAATCTTCCAGCAAAGTAACCAACAAGGCAAAACCCCCATGATTCTTCTACATCATCTACATCATGATCCTCCAAAGTAATTATATTAGGCTGGTCAACAATCATTTCCCGCTTAAAACCTTCATCCAATTTCCTATTATCTTTGAAAATATTCACCCATGGAGCTTTGGTATCACTTTGAGTCGACTTCTTACCATCACTTGCATTTTTATCGCTTGCTTGAGGCTTATCCACCGAGTGGTCCGACTCCGTGTCTTCATCTCCAAGTGTTCTAGAGACATTGGAGAGTTGATTGTTTCATCTTCAAGTCCTTTCCAAATAGCCTTTGAAACCTCAAGTGCATCAGCCTTAGAATCGGTTGATGTTAAAACCTCACCTTGCTGGATTGCCTTTTGAATGGCCTGGGCTGGGGTGGCGATTCGTTTGAGTGGAGGCAGTCCACTATGTTGGGCCAAGTTGGTTTTTTTTTTGCCATAACAGCTAGCAGGCTGGGAGTTAAAAAGGCCCAGCAGGAAAATTAAAAGTGGAAATTACATGAAACCTTACTTTTCAAGATTCATATTCATAAATCAGATTNGGCCAAGTTGGTTTTTTTTTTGCCATAACAGCTAGCAGGCTGGGAGTTAAAAAGGCCCAGCAGGAAAATTAAAAGTGGAAATTACATGAAACCTTACTTTTCAAGATTCATATTCATAAATCAGATTTCAAGTTTTAATTTTCAAAAATCAGATATTTTAAATTTCCAAACCAACGACGCCGTCGCCTCACTCGCTGCAGCAACCCAATCGCCGGACCGCCACTGTTTCGACGGCAATTAGCATGTGATGTATGTATAATTATTTACCAGAAAAGGTTGAAAATGAAAGTTTCAAACAGTGGATATAGGTTTCCACGTTTAAGCGATAATTTAAGATTTATAATTTCACAGTTTGTTGATTACTTGATTCATATCTGGTATGTTTTCACCTGCCTTTCTCCGTTTCTTGAGGCTAGATTCCTTGAGTGTTTAAAAGGGTATATAAAGATCAGATTTTGTTATAAAATCTTGGAATTTCTTGGATAAATTGAAAAATGAGAGACTTCCCATCTTGTTTTGGTGAAAATGGAGTTCAGGTTGCTGATGCTTCTTGTTCAAGTGTAGGTGTTACTGTGTTAGTAAAGCTTCTCAGAATTTGGTTAGTTGCACATATAGGTGTAAATTGCTTAGTAAATCTTGTTTGATGAACTTTGTTTGGAACAAGAATTTGATGGGCCAATGCCTTGGTGTTGAAATAGATGATCTATCTCATCGGTTAATCTATAAAATTGATGTAAAACCCGTGACTATGAACAAAATCCCGTGACTATGAACAAAATTACGAGTTGTGACCTGTGACCTGAGTTGTGACCTGGACTGTGACTTGTGACCTGAGCTGTGACTTGTGAATTGAACTGTGACCTGAGTTGTGACCTGGGCTGTGACTTGTGACCTGAGTCGTCGGAATCGGAGCAGTCGCCAGAACGATAGCCGGATCAGTCGTCGGAATCGGAC
>CAIGRT010144321.1:0-10668 GCA_903798405.1 Fraxinus platypoda | reverse complement strand
ATATCGTGTGTCCTGGTCCAACAATAAAATTAACACAAAATCTATATTTGTAGACAGTCCTTTTTGAGATTACTGAGACAAGCAATTTAATATATTCACACCGTCAAGATTAACAAGTGGTATCAGAAAAGAAAAGTTTTCTGACAGATTAAGTGCACCATCAGAAAAGAGCCTGCAATTTCCTATTAATCTAGAATTTCTTCTCAAAGAGTCAAAGGCTACCATTATTTGATATAAGTGATTGTACATCTCCTTCTTTTCCATTTTTCCTTTCGATTGGGATAGTCGAATTTTCGACAACACATCAATATCCTAAAATGTTCCGACGAATATAATCTCCTGTAGTTTTTTCCTTCTACTTTAGATCAACACTTGCTCCAAGTGCAAGAGAAAATCCAAGTAGTACATTATGGTTTTGTCAGTTGTACCTCGATTTATTGAATGGGAGATTTACAAGGGAAAAAAAACCACCCAAGTTAATAACTTTTTATCCTTGCATCTCATGCCAAAACTTCTGTATGAAACACTTAAAGAATTTCACTTTATGCAGCATTGGATTTTATTCTGTTCCTAGTTGGGATTTCCTAATCCCAATTAGGAGAGAAAAATTAGGCAAAATAAAATAGAAAACACACAAAAGCAAAGACACACGTTTACAACAGTTTAACTTCAGTGCGAGAAGTTCGTACACTATGGCATGCATGTGTTTTGTTGAATGCCTACCTATAGCATTGGTGTGCAAATTTAAAGCACAAAGTACACACTTCAAAGTCCCAAATTGACCATTAATGAAATTGCAGCACCTTAATCTTACAAAACAAAAATTCCTAACAAAAATATGTACACAAAGAAAAATAGTAACACCTGAAGTGGGGCCCCCATTCCAGGGCCTTTGGTGTAGCAGAGGCAATCAATCTCATCAGGTGTGATTTGGGCCTCCTTCAAGGCAGATTTGATAAGGGGTAGCACATGCTGGAGATGGTGCTGAGCAGTTTCTCTGGGTAGAAAGCCTTGGCCGGGTGGGGTAATGTAAGTATGGCGTGGATTGGACAAAATGGTGCCATCAAGTTTCACCACTCCCACTCCGATTTTGTTGGCCGAACCCTCGAACCCCAAAGCTATCAAGTTCTTCTTTTCCGCCATGGAATCTCTGGTTTCACAGCAAAGTGTGCGTTTGTGTGTGTGGAAGGGGATGGGAAAGGGGGCGGGTTTAACTAGGGTTTTGGAGGGAGGGGAAATGAAACGGTCATTTTCGAGAAAATTGCAACTTCGATCCCAAAGGTTTCAAAAGAATATAGTGTGGTCCCATTCTTCGATTTTGCACCATCATGCCAAACGTTTACAGAAAAACATGTGCAGCATAATGACTTTTGGACTTATTGTAGTTTTTGGACAATGCTAGTATATGTAACATGCGCGTTGCACGAAATTTTGTAACAGCATTGCGGGATATTTTACATTCAAATATTTAATTAATTATAGTTAAATCTAACACCGTGAATAAATTTTAAAATCTTACTATTTTGTAAGAGTTGTTTCTTTTAGGATGGTTTTTAGTTCACACACATTTACATATTATTTTTTGCGATTCCAAGTCTAGTTCTTGCTATGCTTGTGTCGATGTTAAAAGTTTGTAATTACTTCATATTTTAGTGTTTTGGGAAGAAGGTGAATGCCGAAACGTAGCTGGTGGCGGTGGGACGGGGTGAGTTTTGGGAAGAAGGTAAAGTTTTGTGGGTTATTTGAACTTTTTAAAACGTTTGGGCCTGTAGTTACAATTTGTTCTTTATAGTTCTTTTCTTTTCTTTTTTNTTTTGTTTTATTTATATAGGAGGGTATATTGGTCATTTTATGTTAAAAATTGGTGAAAATGACGTTTAGCGCAAAGAATGTGAAAGGTAGGGACGTCTGTCCCAAAAAACGAAAGGTAATGACGTTTTTCACAAAACCTTTCAAAGGTAGGGACGTTTTGCGCCAATTACCCTAGGATCAATTGCAATGCTAGTATTGCCATTCTATTATCATATTTGTGATTCTCGTCTCTTGTTACGCCAACCGCTGAGTGATAAAATATTGGTGGTTTAACCATTTCGATGTCTACTTGATTGCATCTTCAATTAATTGGACTTGAGATGACTCAAAATGGATCCTATAGACTCTTAATCCATTGTATAAATTTTAATAGTTCAGGTAACTTTACATTAAAATTTGGAATAATTGCAGCAATTGTAACAAATATTTCATTTAGTAACAGATTTTGCACAAACCTTTCATTTGTACCAACCACAGTACCAAATCTTTTAAAAATTAGCACATGGGGTCCAAATGGATGATTTTCGTTAGTTTGACTAGATAATCCTTGACAATAATTTAGATGACTTTTAAAATGTTAAAATGGTAACTTTACATTTTTTTTTATAATAAAACAACTAAAATCAAATAATTAAAATTAAAAATCAAAAATCAACTTCTTCTTCTCAATTCACCCCCACACATATCCACCCCACTCCAAAATTGTCACCACCACTACCGGACTGCTCAACCGCACCCACCCAACGTCGGCGCCACTGCCATCCCTTCCACCTCCTCCATTTCCACCTTCATTCCCATCACCCAACAAATTTTACTTCCCCAAATCTACAAACCCCAAATTTTTCTTCCCAAATCTTCCACATGTGGAGTCCCATTCGCAAGGCACTGGTTAGTCACTACTCAAGCATTAGAAGTCTGTTGTTGTGATGCCCGCAATTTGATGGCACTTTGCTCTGTTGTATCAGCTTCAGAATCTTCAGTTGTATAGATTAAAAAAAGATTTGTCATAGTTAGCATTGGCTGCACTGTGTGAAGCTACAATGCTAAGTGGTTTGACATGTAAATGTCGTGTAGCAACTATATAAACAAAAATAAAAGGAAGAACTACTCCTATACCAATATTGCTAGTTGTATGCACCAACCTGCCAAGAAGAACTACTCCTATATTGGGGTTTCAAGATTTGGGGAAGAAAAATTTGTTGGGTGATGGGAATGAAGGTGGAAATGGAGGAGGTAGAGGAGATGGCAGTGGCGTCGATGTTAGGTGGGTGCGATTGAGTCGTCCGGTAGTGGTGGTGATATTTTGGGGTGGGGTGGATGGAGAAGAAGAGGTTTGTTTTTAGTTTTTAATTTTAGTTATTTTATTATTAAAAAATGTAAAGTTACCATTTTAACCTTTTAAAATTAGTCAAAATTATTGTCAAGGCTAATTATCTGATCAACTAACCGTCAAACTAACATAAATCATCTATTTGGATCTCATGTGCTAATTTTTTAAATATTTGATACCGTGTATGGCACAAATGAAATGTTTGAACAAAGTCTGCTACTAAATATAATGTTTGGTACCGCTACTGCAATTATCCCTTAAAATTTTGGTATAGATAAAACAAATATGGATATATAATACCACAAATTTGAATTAGGCCATATCATATATGTTCTTCGGTGTAGAAACATGTCACACTCATTCTTGCAAAAATCCCTTATAGCTATCCGCTAGTTCCAATATAACGTGCACGACCAAAGAGTGATATAGAAAAAACCTTAATTCATGATTCAAATATCGTACTCAAATGTAGATACAAATATTGATATCTATGAGTAACTTATATATATCTTATATTTTAATTTTTTAAAAAGAGAAAAATTTATATTTATATTATTCCAATTAAATAAATAAACTTATATTTATGCCTACCTCATAAAAGTTTTATTTTTACTCTTCGACCCAACAATGACTCTCAATCGAACCAGTGACCTGCTGATCCGGTGTTTTAGCAGGATCAACGTCCGGGTCAGTTTCAAGCACGGATTAGAAGACTGATGAAAATATCAAATTCCGAGAAATGCAAACGACCTCTCCGTCGAAAATTTTAATGAGTGCAAGCAAATAATCATTCTGCACCCACTAGTCTACAATAAATTGTACAAAAAACTATCAAGCAATGTGTATTATGTTGAACATTCCAATCTATATCTAAAATGGGGGCCAAATTTTCAAGCGATTTACACTCGGCATTCTGCATACTTTTATCTCGTTTGCATTTCATTAACGACACGAAAACCTGAATAACTCGTCATTATCTATCACTCCGTTGCTCTTTCGACTCCATCTCCCTCACATTGTCCACGATGGCTTGAATCTTCTTTGAAAGAGATTGATTGTGTTCTTCGATATGCTCAAATATAATTTCTAATTGCCTTTTATAAGTTGCGGCTTTCTTTTTCTCAATGGCCAGCTGCTGTGTTAGCTCCCGGATTTTATCGTGCTCATTCTGCACAAAAATGAATATTGTAAGACATGATTATTTTGAGCGCACACTATGATTCAAGACAGCAGAGAAAATAATTGCTCGACTTGAATCAATAAAAATGAGGTAAGTCATAGTCATCATAGACCGAACATTTCTTTAAACAAAATTATGCACATCGACCCATTCAATCGATGCAGTGTTCGATAAGAAAATTACATCAAAGAGAAGGTAGACGATTCTGAACTGAAAGAAAAACGTAAACACAAGAATTGGCTACATAGAAAATTAAGAACAATGCCTTGGAAGCAAAAAGACTCAGTATTCCAAATAAAACACAACGCATTTATGCTCAGGCATACCGCATAAGTCACATATTACAGGAGAATTATCTATACATGATATTCAAACAATTTAGTGCTAATTAGACACTCACTACCATAACTGGATCAAATTTACATTTTATTTACACATTTTATAAGACTCACAACTAACTACCAATTTATTATCCAAACATTCCAGAGGAATCACAAGCACCATCACGCAAGAAAATAATAATAACAAAACAGTTGCATGCATCACATCAAAGGTTTGGGCTCACACAACACCAAAAGAAACTTCAAGAGCTATAAAATATTCCAGACTTCAATTCTTCCGAGTTATTATTTTTTCCTTTTTTTTTTCTTTTCAAAATTTTGATGGAACCTTTGGAGAGATGCCTACAGAAATCTACCAAGTGATGCCTAGAGTTTTCATTCTCTCTTCTTCAGACTTTCAACATAAAACTTTTACACAATTTTCATTATAGCTTCTTTCATGTATTGCCAAAAAATGTTTCCTTCAACCCACTATTCTCGAACAGAAGTTCCAGAAACATATCAAAGCATTCAAGAACAGTCTCACAATCTTCGATTATTTGCCTCTTAGCTTGTCCAAATTGATGACTACTGCATGACAAGTCACATCATGAATCATTCATAAGAAGACAAGGCTCAATATAAAGATCTAGCTGCATATATGATGAGTGTGTTTAACTCATCATATATGCTAATTTACTTGCTAGTTTATTAGATATTGAGTGTGTTTAGAACATTTTAAGGTGTGTTTTAATGTTGTTTTATAGGTTAAGTGAATTGGTGTGAACGGTGAAAAACTTGGAGAAAAGAGATATGTAAGCATGAATCAAGGAGATGTTGATTTGGTGAAACTTGATGATTGTAGGCTATATTCAAAGAAAAAAGTGAATAATGGCGAAAAAATGCAAGATCCAAAGTTTGGAAATTAAAGTGTAAATATTAAAAAGTGGTGTCAAACCTCACGATGAATATTTGAGAATATTAGGGGTCAACCGGATGCAATTAGAAGTCAAAAGGAGTAAATATGATCAAAATATTATTACAAATCAATTTTCAACAGCATAAATATGTTCTAGATTTTTAGTAGGAGATTGAAACCCATTTTTGACATAGTAAACGTTCGAATTAGAAAAAGCTATCTAAAGAAAAGTTGTAGCCCTTTGAGTTATCTTTCCAACGCATCTTGAATCGTCTCAATCGGATATTGAGAGAGAAAGTTATGATAAAAATACTGTAAGATGTGTAGAGTTTGAGCAGCCGGGTGGCGCCCACTCTTGGGAAAAGTAACATATTTGATGCACTCAAGCGCCACTCTCGGGAAAAGTAACAAATTCGCGGCACTCAAGCGCTTTCAAATTTAATTCAACTTTTAAAAGCCAAATCCACTCCAACTCGTCCAACGACTTCAAGAAGGCATAAATACCAATCTAAAGACCACTTTTCGACTACAACTCAACCGGGCAATTATCAAGAAATCAAGAACAACATTGCAAAGGAAATTGAAGATCTATCAAAACTAGTTTTTCTATTCTTTTCTCTATGTTGTTTTATTTGAATTTGATTATTTCTATGACTTTCGTCATGAACTAAACATCTAATCTAGTGTTTGATGTAACTAAAACTTGAGAATGTGATTTGGTTTTATTATAGTTAATTCTTTGAGATTTTTCGATCATATTTGTTTGTGTTATTTATTCTTAATACTTTCAATTAATTGACCACTAATTAAATGATCAGATGCTTGTCAATTTCGGCACTCGAGAGAGGGAAATTTAGGCGTGATCGTAGAATAACACAACCTAAATTTTATATATTTCGAGAGGAAGTATAGAATCTTTGAAGCACTTCCACATAAGAACCACAAACTTGATAATTTTTAGATTTTAATTCAAAATAGAGATATTGGAATTGAAATATAGGAATAATTTCTATCCGGCACTTGAGAGAGGGGGTAGAATTAAATTAGGGTACTTATAAATTTTGGAAAATTCATTAGAAATAATTATATAATTGAGAATCATATTTGATAATTAGGTGAAATCATAACCCTAAGTTTTCTCATCTTGATTATTCTCCTAACTTGCATTCATTCGTTGAATTCGTCACAGCATTCACATTTAATTAGTTCAAAACCATTGATTTTATAATTTGATTGTCTAATAAAATAGAAGCTACTCAATTATAGTACTTTGTAATAAATTAAATTTCAATCCCTGTGGGTTTGATATCCTAACTTCACAATTATATTACAAAACTTGACATCATACACTTGTGGTATATTTACGTTATAGAAAACGCGTAACAATATACCATTGGCATATTATGAGAATTTTTCGACGATCCTGAATCTGAGAGGCTGAATGTAATAGATTCAGAGCTCAAATTTGAAATTTTCACATTTCTAACCATTCTGATTATCAGCATGCAATAGACCTACCTGACAATGAGACCCCAAGTTCCTGAGCCGTAAACATCTAAGCTGAACATGTGAAGTTCTCAAGGTGAAAACAGAAGGTGCTGTCATTGACTTCCATGGGAAAGACAACACTGATGAAAAAGAATACCCTTTAATCAATGAGGCAAGCACTAATTGTCTGCCAATTACGACAACACTAATGTGATGACATAGATGGAATAATAGAAAAAAGTAAAAATTGGAATGCACAAATTTAAGAAGTTTGATAGTTTTGCCTAGGTCCACGCAGGGGGAAGACTGCAGTATTTCACTTTTAGAAAATGAAGATTACAAGAAGACTCAATCTTGCAAAAAGCTCACGTGCACTACAAAATCTCTTGGTGGTATTAGTGTTGGTGTGTTTCTATCAATTAATAAGCACACATATTTATAGGAGCTAAATCATTTGGGCAGTAGGGGCAGCTTTAATCAGCAGGTAACATTCTTGTTGCCTGCGTTTCGTGAGTCAACTGATTATGAGCATGTTTGAGGGGATTATGCTAAAAAAATAATCTCCATTTGTGGTTTATTTTGAATGTAGGAAGGTCCACATTAAAAATAAACCACATTTGTTGCTTATTTAAGCATAAGCCACCCGACACATGCTCTATGATCCACAAAAGAACATTGCGTGCCGTGCTAATGTCTAATTTAACATAAAATATGTTAGGAAACATCTAGAATTTGTTATAATGAGCATTTTAGCTATAATGATTATGATAACATCACCACACAAATATTGAAATTAAGTCCAGTTTTTCCACTTTTTTTTTTTTAATTTAAAGTATTTATCTCAATAGAAAAAACTAAGAGCATGTTTCGCAAAACTTAAATTATTTTTTATCCGCACATTTCGTGAGACCCATAACTTATTATCCACACATTCCATATGACTAGCGTATAAGCACTTGAAAGCACCACGAAACAAGCACTAAAACATAGAAAAGAAAAAGCTGATCCATCAAGCACCAGGTTGTAGTATAAATTAAATCCACCCTAACCCTGTGTCACTATCACCATATGAGAAAGAAGGAAGATTTTTTTTTTGAAAGATAATCGAATATTTTATTAATTATTTTATTAATCAATGCATAATACACAATGAGAAAGAAGGAAGATAATTTTAAGAAGTTTATTATTCTCCAATTTTAATCTTTAAATGCACTTCTTCAGATTGGTAAGTTAGAATTTCAAATGTTAATACGTTAAAATATTGGATAGATAGAATAAATCAGCCAAGCAAAAGAGGAGATGCCGACATTGCACAGAATGAAAAGCATAATTAGGAGTTCCTTGTGTTTCATGCATTGAACTTGAATCATACGTAATTTCTTTTACTTACTAATTGATTGTAGCATTATAAAATTCCCATCCATCCAAAGCCACTTCCTCACGAGGAACAGAATTTTCTCTCTGACCTTTTAACCCTAATGATGAATTGAATGCCGATTCCTCAAAAGAATACAATTAATGTATGGTTTCCCCATTGAATATTTATCACATGGCATGGACATTGAAATAACCATTTTCTTACAATCAATCCCAGCTTATAAAGAAAATTAAATTGATGTCCATTAAAGAGAAAAACAAAGAAGAAAATCATAGACAAAGTTGAAACTACTACATAACCATGAATTAAAAGATGAAATGAAACTACAACTTCAAACTCCAGTAAATTCTAATTTAACTGGTGTATTCTATAATGAAAAAAAATAATTATGAGCTTGGATTCAAGTGCTCCATCAAGCGAAGCTCATGTACCAGATGATTCTCAATCCACAACTTGGCAAATAAGACAATCCTATTCTCACACAATTACAATGAAGTAGTTCCTGATTTTAATACCTAGTTGAGCAAGATTCACCCAACATTTTGCTCTCAATCGAATGAATGGGCTTAAAGTCCTTTAGTTATGGTAAAATATCATACAGCATGGGTACTACCATCAAGAAACAACAGCCACCAAGCTACCATATATGGGTTTAAGCAATTCAATTTCTTTCTCATCTACAGTACTATTATAGTACAGAATTATATACCAAAAAGATAAACACAAGTGCTATGAAAAAAAACTAATGATGCATGTGTATCCTCATGGACCATGGTATAGTAGAGAGAAGTTAATTGTTGGAGTTAAGTTAATCACTCTTATGCACTGCTGAATACTAAAATGTGAAACTCCCTGATTTAAAGTTGCAACCACACTGCTGGTTAGAACACTGTACTTCATAGCAACCAACAGGCAAGAGCCGTAGGGCATAGAATCCATAATCTATATTGTTTTTTTTTTCCCCAATCAGGTTCAACCAATATGTGAATACTTTATTCATAACATAATTCAAAGAATGGGTTCCATTTATGAAATTGTAATCCTCGTTAGTCCAATGAGAAATATGAAAACGATAAATGTGCTATAAACACAGAAAGACAAAAATATTTCAAAATTCTAGCCAGCAAATGATTGATTACCAAGAAAATTCATCTTATTAAATAGATTATCAACAAGAAAATAGGAAATATCCTAGAGATATTCGTAATTTTTTTATGAAATACTCGATGAAGAAGCAAAGTAGCTCAAAAAGGAGAATAAAATTTTCTATATTTTCACTGCACAATAATTAATGAAAAGTCAATAGTTGTTTAAATTTCATGTCTTTTTAGTTAGGTAAATATTTGGCATTCCTTTTAAAAATTCCTGTTAATGAATTTATGGGGAACCAAGCAATATCTGTATTTGATGAAGATAAAAGTTTTTCTGGGTTGTACACAACTACCAATGATGTATTCTATAACAAATTAAAAGGGTTGTGGGTATTGATTTCTTTTATTCACTTCACATTCATACAGCAATCTAATTGCCCTAGCAAATCAAGCATTTTTCTTGGAGTGGTTGATGTATATTCTCCTCTATTCATCCACGTTGCTTGATTCCACCTCCCTTAGTTGATTTGTTCCCAAAGCTTAGATACCAATCCACTGCAATCAGTAGCGGATCCAGGAATTCATCTAAGCTAGGGCGGATTACGAGGTAATGATTTTTTATTAGTAAAAAAAAACATGTAGCTACGTTTAGTAAAGAACCATTGAGTGCCACAAAATGTAAAAAGCAAAAACAGATAATATTTGAGGGAAAAAAAAGTAGAAACAATTGATGTACATGTGCTGGCACAACTTCACAATTAAGCAAGCAGGTACTTACAGGATATTGATCATAGATAAGATCCTTACGAACTTTGCCGGGATATAGAGGATGAGTATGCTCCCTGACAAATTTTGTGACAATCCATTTCCCAGAGGTTACTTTTCTAACTAAAATCATCGCCCTGCAACCAACTCTTGTTTCAGCCCGTTGCCGTACAATCTTCTCACGCTTGTCAGGCATTCTGAAACCCTCTTTATTGCAAACAAGTGCACGACCAATTGCAGATCCGTCACGCCTCGATCGAGAAAGCTTGCTGACACGGATGATGAATCCCACTCTTGTTGCATATGCATTATAAAATGCATGTGCTTCTGCCTCAGATTCAAACTCCTGGCCCACATAAGGTTCATCTGCAGGACCCAAACTATT
>CAIGRT010144317.1:0-11019 GCA_903798405.1 Fraxinus platypoda | reverse complement strand
ACTACAGGCATTACATCAAATTCTAGCTGTGCTTCTCGGTATCTTTTTATAACAGATATATAACAAACCGGTGTAATGGGTGGCAAAGGATCACATATAGAGTGACTTGTTAGATCAATTGAAGGGTGTGAACTTCAACCTTGGTCATAATGTTTCCAGCCATATAAATTGGAGATGTTTTGTCAAGTATAATACATTTTCAATCCCTATTTATCAATTGCTAGTCATCCTCACCAGGTTCATGATTCACAGTTGAATTATCCACCTTCAATATACATAGGCACTTGTATAAGGACGCACACTTTGCATGGATTGAAATATACAAGTTGCAAACTTATATTGCCTAAAAGACTACAGAGAGAGAAGTGCAGCATTGAATTTTGTCTCAAGTCCCAAAATATAATGAAAATAAAAAGATTGTAAATAACAAATTCTGCACTCCTTTGTACCTAGAGAAACTAGCACATTTTTAAGTAAACGAAATGAATAAGCAAGCAGTACCTTGAAAAGGTTGAAAGGCATCTGTTTCTGAATTCGAAAACTGTGAACTTTATCGTGATCAACCAGATCAAAAAACATATCCTTTCCAATTTGTTCCCTCAAATCTTCATCTCGGGCAACCTGCATATGTTGCTTCAGCAATCTATTACATAAAATGCAGAGATGAACCTTACACACGAAAAGGTTTGGCCACTGAAAAATAACCTTGATGACAGTATAAAGATGGGCCTGAGCTTTATATTTTCTCTTGTCCTCCTTCTCTTCTTGTTCTTTTTTCAATCGTATCTGGAATATATTAAGCATGTGGAGTATTACATAATACCCAAAGCATAACCAGGAATGATATTGTAAATTTCAATATTAACAAAATCCAAAACCTTACCCGAAGATGTTCTGCAATGTCCTTCTCATCCACATCACAAATTATCTTATCCTTGTCACTAACACGTATATACACAAGCATGTATGCATTTGAGTATTTTGTAAATTTAAATGGAGTATTGTTGTGGCCAGGATTCGTCTGTGGCAACTGTTGGACAAAGTTAATATAAGCAACGCAATAGAAATTAGAGTAATTAGATACAAATCAAAAAGTAGGATTATCACCTCTTCCTCACCACCATACTGCTCCTCCAGCGCCCTCTTCATGTCTTCTTTAGTAACCCGCTCATCATCAAATTTATACCTACAAGAGAAATCACAAAACCTAATGCCTCATATGGCATAACACAATAAACTAAAACCCAAAGCCAAAATATGTATAGAAGAGAAATATGTAGACTATGTGTTAAAGCAACCAAGACTGGGTGTTAAAATGCATGCCTGAATATACCGATATAATCCTTTTTAACAATGTTATCAAAACCGGATCGGACCTGCCGGTTCGACCGGAAAACCCGGGAACCGGAGTGATAACTGGTCCGGTGGATGCATAAAACTCGCGAGTATAGAAACCTGCTCAAAAACCGCAAATCCGGACGGTTCAACCGAAAACCAGTGACCCCGATGCAGTTTTACCAAGTTTTCCGGTTGGGTTTGTGAGAAAAAAAATTGAAAGTTAAAGCAATAATTATTCAAGAATTTGATTCAACATATAGTACCCACCTTTTTCAAGTTAAGAAGAAAGATTTTCCAGTTGGTTTCATCCATCTTCTCCCATTTATATTAGATTCACAGATTTAGAATATGGTACCCAAAAAGAAAAAATGAAAAATCAATTAACCAAGAACCTGTAGAGGAGCCACCGTCTTCTATCTGTTCTCTCAATCTCTTGTTAGGAATAGGTTAGGAGTTGTTTAGTAGTAGGGTTCATTGTATTTTATTTGGGCCCATTTAATTTTTATGTTTAGTTGTATGTTGATCCATTTAGTGTCAATTTCATGAGAAATCGGTATTATATTATTTATTGAAAGTTAGATAATAAATAATAAAATTACTCTTTTACTTGATATAAAATTCTAATAGGATATATATTTTTATATGAATTTTTTATTTAATTATATTATTTTCGATTCGACCCTCTGACCGTTGACCCTCTCTTTTCCTGGTCAATGTCTGGGTCGGTTTTCAAAACATTGCTTTTTAAACAAACTTCAGTCAATCAAGTTTCCACTTCTCCATAATAAACAAGCTTGCAGAAATATCGCGTGCTTGTGTGCATGCTCTGGGAGTGAATGGCTTGGATTTAGAGAAAGGGAGAGGGAGAGATTCTTCAGAAGTATGACATACCATTGATCAGTCAGTGTTGGTCTGATGAAAGCATAATAGTGTCCACCATGCACACCTCCACTATGAACCAAAACACTGTTGGATAGGAAAACAAATGAAAGTAAAGACAGTCAAGTGGGGAAAAAAAGAGGTAAAAAGAGGAAGCCGTAATAATGATAAGGATTTTAGCTCCACAACCTGCCATATCTATGCATAAGTGGTGTATGTGCTTGAATGTGTACCAAATAATATATATATGGTATCATATATGCCTCGTGTGTTCGGATTTTTAATAGGGTTTAGGGTGTAACTGTGTGGTTCTATATGCATTATGGTGCAATTTTTTGGTGCGATTCATATTATAATTATACATGTGCATGGTTTAGAATATTTTTTAGAGCGTGGCTGTTGGTGCTTTGGCTTATTAATCTTGAATTATGAGATTAGAAATATTTACTTATGTTATAAGTGAATTTACTGATGGTTAGTGGTGGTCGTGGACCTAGTTGATATTCTTTGTTTAATAACTGCTACAGGATTAGTATGCTTTTCGAAGGATGTCTATATACCAGAAATAGCTCTCCCAAGTTTGTGGTGTCTATTTGATTGTCAGGTAGAGTAATACTCCCTAGTTTTGATATTTCCATTAGCTCCTCTTATTCTAATAATTGAGATGAGGCCTTATGTCCCCCTCTTTGCACTTCAATTTGCTTATTAATCTACAATTAGGGGATGGTGCCAAACCCCACATAAATTGTCGGGTGATGACTAAAAATTTTCTAACTTAACATAGATGGATTTTATTTATTTATTTATTTTATTATTATTATTTTATTTTTATTTTTTTGGCGGGTTGGGATCAAAACATTTGACAGATAGATATGTAAAGAAAGAGATCAACCTATGGAGCATGTAAAGGTTGCGAACACTCCTATCTGCTTCCGGCGACAAGTATTTTCCGTTGTCTCTATCAAGGTCAAGTTCTAGGGGAAATTCATAACGGTCGTTTATCTGCACCATGGAAGCAATTTTCTAGGTTGCATGAAAAATATAAATTTCAGGGGAAGATAAAGAATGCAAACCAACAACAAAAGGTTTTATTTAAATTCATAAGGCATTAAAATAAATGAAAACATAATGTTTCTCGATAAAATGTTGCAAGAAAAAATTGCTTTAAAAAAAAGTC
Source organism: Fraxinus platypoda (assembly GCA_903798405.1). Lineage (NCBI taxonomy): Eukaryota > Viridiplantae > Streptophyta > Magnoliopsida > Lamiales > Oleaceae > Fraxinus > Fraxinus platypoda. The sequence continues at coordinate 7,625 of CAIGRT010144317.1, read as the reverse complement.
AGAAACGAATATATTAACTTCTGCACCACTTTGTCTATTTTTCCTTTGAAATATATCCTCACAAAGATTTCAAAAAAAGATAAAGTGAAATACAATCACACCAAATACAGGAATAAAAAATAAAATATGCCAGTTAAAATTAAACATCTGTGACCCATTAATCTCTACAGATTCATTCAGGTAACATTTCTGGCAAAAATAGAATTAAGTAAAATGGTGCTTTCTTGCACAAGCACAGCTAAAAATCTGCCTTAAGTTCCATTAGTAGGCAATCCATAACAAAAGTGCCCTAGAATACTCACGTTTTCCAGATGGGATGCAACTCACGAGGTCATCTTGTGAGGATAGTCCCCCACCCGCATAATAAATCGAATAAAAAATAATGAAGAAATAAAACACAATATTACACAGTAACAAGGATAGGGAGTAGTCTTAACTTTTCTGAGTTGACCTCTTTTATATCTGAGCTTTATGGCAGTAAGAGAAGAAAACAGCCACTGGATACACCAATTCAAGGTAGAGAGAAACAGAATATGGCTTGTAAAAGCATTATAACATCCATAAACTAACTCAGGAGACCTCTTCTCTTCATTAATGGTTCTTTTTTTTTTCTTTCTTTCTTTTTTTTCCCTCGAGGGAGTTCCCATCCCAAGGAAAAAGTCAATCCTCAAATTAAGAGATCGTTAGATGTTGACAGATAAATATTACTTTCAAAGGAATGCAAATGCTCTCTCCCACCATTTCCCTCAGTGCCACCCCACCCCAAGGACAGATGAGAGAGAGAGAGAAACCCGAGAACACAGAGTCCACAAACCATAATAGATTTTCAAAGATGAATGGTTGTATATTCATCCCTATAGCAGAGTCAAATGTATTTCATGATCAGCAATATAGATCATCAATCAGAAAAGGTGGCAAAACTATTTCAATCCAAATAAAAACTGACAAGACATTTTTATCTCCCCTCCCCTCCCCTCCCCTTATCAGGAATCTCACACCACGTTTCCATTAGACAGCCACTATAGAAAATAAAAAATAAATATAAAGATCCGATATAGGCTCCAACTATGCATATAGCTAAGAAAAATCTCAATGAAAAACAATTCTTGAAATTAATGCTCATGTACCCACTAGAAATTCGTGAGCTACAATTCATGTACCCGAGTCCGAGCAACATAGAACAAGATATACCCTGAATTGTAACTGGCAGGGAGATAATATACCAAGAAAACATGATTAACAATGAGATGACCAAACAACAACCTCAATAGAGTAAAAAATGGACAACCATTAAATTTTAGCAACTAACCTTAACCATTGTATCCCTCATAAAATCATATTCAAAGCGCTTTAGCTGAAGCTGCAGAACGGGAGGGAAGTCAATGAACAAGACACCCTTCTTGGCATCCTGACATTTATAGAATAATCAATCTCCAGACTGATATTCAAGGGTGAAAAATTGAAATGAACTAATACACGAATAAAATTTAAACAGTCTCGTAAGGCTCTTCCTATATTTGCCTAGGAATATTTATTATGAATTTTTAAACTCTAATTTCTAATACTATGTCATAGGAGAAAAATATAAGCGTAAAAGTAAAATCTTCATAATCCTCTCATATTCATAGAAAATAGCTATCATAGAACAAAAGAAGCGCACATAGACTTGCTAATGAATCCCACAATTATCTAATGACAGAGCACGATACCTGCAAACCATGTTCTTCAGCATGATACTTGTTATCTCCTTCAAGACGTTCAACTTCCACATACTTGTCGAAGGAAGCATAAACATCTTTACAGCCTTTGACATCAAGTTGAAGGTCTGCCACGAGATCACATTTATTATTAATTATGTTTTCAACATTAAGAAGGACAAGCCTCGGAATGACTAATACCATAAAATGACTCTTTTCTTGTAGATTTGAAATCTACATTGATGCATTCAATGTAATTCATATGGTGTCCTTCAAACAGTTTCTGTATTGTCCCTTCAACAACAGTCCCCTGTGCCAGTTACAAAATTATCCAAGAAATTGTTCTTTTTATATCTGAGAATCAAAAAAGTTCAAAAAAGAAGCTTCTAGTCTGATCACCATACCTTCATCTTGTCTTCGAGCTTTTCACACAGAACTCTATTAAGTTCTTGCACATCATGCTGCATAAAGGAATCATACGTGTCCCATCCAAATGATTTAGTCAATTCTTTTGTTGCCACACTGGTGTCATGATATTGGAGCTTATAAAACAAACTCTGTAGAGCCAAGGGAATGCTTCCTGAAGGCATATCGTTCTCTGTAGTTGGCATATGATACACAGCCTGATATAACACATTCCAAATTAAGGCTTCTTCAATCTTCCCTCATAAAAGAAACGGTGTAACAATTCATAATTTAACTAAAGCATGAGAGCCTATAGTAACCTTTCTGAAGTAAGGAATATGATACAAAGTTTGCAGGAGAGAATTCATGTAACAAGTTGCTCCTTGGTTCTTAAGTCCCACAAAACCTGTCTCCTTCTTTGAGTCATACGTCCAGTAATCAATGACCTTACGTACAGCAACATCAGCTTCAACAACACATGTATCATTCACAAGATACCCCTTACTGGGGTCATAAAGTTCAACAAGGGGCATGAAAGATGTAAAACCCCAATCACTCTCCCTTTGACTGAACTGGTGCTGTGTGTCTGTGAATCCCAAATACAAAGTGAATATTATATCACAATAAACATAATCCAAAACTAGAGATGACAATTTTCCCCATAAGACTCAACAGAAGATGGGTTTATGGTCAATATCTAAATACACTTCTCATCTGAATGCTAATAACTCCTACTACTTTCCGAAATTCAGCTCATAATAGGCAACACACAAAACAGCTACAAATCTTCCCCTATTGTGGCCATGGATTGGAAGTACACAAAGGATAGCAGTTCGCAGCATCACAATCTTAAAGCAGACTTTATTGACGTTTCACATTCCCTCAACTATAGAAATCCAAATATATCAAGATATTTTGCATGATGCAGGAAACCCGATTTTCCTAACCAAGTGACATTAAATTCAAAGAAGGAAACATGCATCTAATGTTTATAGATTATTTTTATTAGGTGTACAAGCTTAACACCCACCTTGCTGTAGAGCAGCACCATATTTAGCTCCTGATTGAGCCCCATTCTTTAAAAACTCATTTTTTTCTCAAACTCATTTTCAACCATATATTTTCCCAATAAAATAATTTTACACATAAACCCAAAACCTTTCCCATTTTTTAACCACACATTCTCAAAAAAACTATGGTTGCAAAATCTATTTTTCCAAAAAATGGGGCTCAAACAAACCATTAGTTTTTTCTCCCAGGGCTTCTACTTGAAAACAATAAATAAAAATAGAAAATCCTTCATCAGCGTATGGAAGAATTTCAACATGGGCAAATCACAAATAAACACTAAAGCATAGACTGCATTGAAATAAGAAAAATCACTACCTTTAAAAATGAAGAAAATAAATCTTATATATAGCAAATAGTTTGAAAATGAACACAAAATACTGAGCTGCATAGAGAAGCAGGAAGCATTTAAGGAAAATGTTTAATAAAGGCATACTAATTAATTCAAGATCAAGCTTAAGTTTAGCTACCCAAAAGAATTAGAAATGGGAATAGTTCTGGGAGATACCTTTTTTAATTGTGTATTTGTTATGTATTTGATTAACTACGGCCAAGCTAAACTGTGCATATCTATTCCAACCATATGGCAAGGTAGCTGAATCTGCCACATCTAAATACATAGACAAATAGTCCACATTGTTTCCTTTGGGAAAAATAAGCACCCGCCTGTGAAAACCAATAAAAGCCAAAATGCAATTAGTCATACTCTTCAAGACTGTAAAGCAACATAAACAAGATTTTTTCTTTTTTTTTGTAACACAAGGTAACAATAAAAAGGTGCTCTCTTAATTTCAAACTAACATGGTTAATTCCTTTAACCACACGAGTCAATGTAGTTAAGAAAAGGGAACCAACTTTACAGCTTTACATTACCATTTATAACCACCAACTGTAAAGACATCCGAATATAGCTTCTTGGCATTTAAGCGAGAAAAATTCTCAATCGCCCATGTGAACCGTGATGCTTGTGGCTCTTCACTGGCCTGGTTGTCCACAGTCCCAGCACCATCCACTGGCGCTACTATAAAATCAAAACAATTTTGAAAACCAATCCACATAGAACAAAACCTTCAGAATCTAACCGCCAATAATAATAAATGTAAAAATATAAAAAAATTTACAACTGCAATAATCATATGCCAAATGTAGCCCAAAACAATGAGAATCAATTAATTTTGATAGTATGCCAAATGCATATGCAGATATATAGCTGAAGAAATACACAGACCTTCCATAGGCTGAGGACCTTCTACTAAAGGCTGAGGTCCTTCTACTAAAGGCTGAGGGCCTTCTACAAAATCCGAGTGTGGCACCAGCATCTCTTCATCTTCTTGTCGCTAAAATTCCACCAAAAAAAATAAACAGAAACTTAGGCTTGATCAAGTAAAAACCCTAGCATTTTCTCCCAAATTAAAAACCACAATTTCTTCAAGTAAATTATCACGACTTCAAAAAAAATAAATTCAATTCAGCAACTTAAACTTTCCATCTTATCACTAAAAACCCTAGTCCACGATCAACAGGCCTCAGTGCCCGTTCATATAAATTCAATTCTTTATACACCGCCGAGCCAAAAATTCAACAATTAATTAAACAGATGGGAACATGCACGAATATATGAAGATAGACAAATCAAAAAGTGTATAATTGGGAAAATGAGTGCAAAAAATGGGCGAGGAATTACATTCAACGGTTGAGGAGTCAGCATCGTCATGGCTGGAGAAATCAGAGCCGTCGATCAATAAACTAAACAGTGATTAATGTAATTTCAGAGAGGAAATGAAGGGGGAAGAGAGAGAAAGAAGTAAGTTAGAGAGAGAAAGGCTTGGGCTTTCTGAGTTTTGGTTTCTCGACGGTGGGAACTGGGAGGGGATATGTTGGGGATTTTTGGGAACGTTTATTAAGGGTAAAAGAGAGATAAAAACAGCGAGGAGAGTAGCGTGCTATTGTAGTCGAGGGTTGAACAAGAGTTTTCTCAATTTGAAATTTCCCTGTTGGTCCCAACCTATTGTTTTTTTGCAGGTTGACCCCAAAAAGGTAAAATTCTTGTTCTTGTAAAGCAGAATCTCATATTTGGCTAATGTTTATAAATTGTTTATAATTGGTCAAATAAATTTTACTCATATATTTTGTAACATTCACGAGTATTACTCATTTATCCTTCATTCATTTCTATCTATTTATAATATATAAATCGATTATAAACTACTTCCAAATATCTAATTTGATCCATGAATAAAGATCATATTTTCAAAAAATTGAATTTACAACATCCAATTTTGGAGATTCAAGTTCTACCGAGCCAAGCTACGATCACTTACATATCAGAACAATATAAGATGAGACTATAAATAAACTCCAAAAATAAAAGGTGAAAGAAATGCTTGTCCAATTTAATAATATTGAAATGACTGTATTCTCCCACATCATCGAATGTGAGCTTCCATCTTTTATTGCATTCTAGATAACAATCGGATTCTCATAACTATAAGTATGGCTCAGAGCAGTGAGAGTCACGTGACTGTGTAATAAAATATTCGTCATTAACATCGAATTTTACGGTTTCAATGGAATATTCAAGACCAATTTGCAACTAATTCAGTGATATAAGGATCAATGGTGCAAATTTACCTTTCTTAATAGCCAGGAAGAAATGGAGACGTTAGCGAGTGCACAAAATTCGCTGTACTACTTTGCTGGGCTTATAACGCAACGGGAGTCGCGCGTGCGATTAACCGACGCTGCATTTTTTTGACATTTCCCGTTTACCTTTCTCTTTACTGTTTTCTTTTTCTTTTTCCATTTCGTTATATTCTCTTTCTCGGACTTCTAGAATTTTCTAGTACATAAGAAATAATTATAATAGTAGTTTTTTATATTGTCGTAATCGACAATGCTAATAAATAATATGATATTACACTGAAAATTGATTCATGGTTACAAAGATTTTTTTTTTTTCCTTAAAATAGTTCAACGAAAGTTCTCATGAGTCATGACTAATCAAGATGTATTTATTTCTTTTCTTGCATGGTACTTTTTTGAATTTGAGTTCTAATTTGACTTTCGAGTCGAGGCAATGCAAACGAGCAAAGAAGTACTTGTTGAAATTAGTGACGGGTTCAAGACTAGAAAAAATAAATTTTAACCCGAATTAATATGTTAAAAAAATTACATATTCTGAAACACGCCACTAGATTGGTTTCATTACACATAGACAAACTAATCAATATGTATCTATTTCTTTTCTTGCATGGTTATGTTTTGAATTTGACTAAAAACCATGTCCAAAGGTGAAAGGATAAGTTAATTAAATGTGAGGAATCAATGAATCGACTTTTATATCATGAAACCTGTAACTTGTTTCCATTTTGGCTGCGAGGTTATGACAAAAGGGAAAAATGGAAGGAATGAAAGAATTGGGTGTTTGCCCTCGCCCTGAGATAACGTGTGGTGTCCCGATTTAACCATCTTCTTAGTTGTTATTCTGATAAAATTTTGATATCTGATAGCCGACTACTTGAAAAGATCGGAAGAACTTTGTCTATTTTTCACGTGTTGCTATTTTCTAGTAAGAGTTGATTTTGTGATGCATAATATTTAGGAGGAAGCCAACTAAAAGGATAACAAAACAAGACGACTATCTAGATTATGATCGTCTGAAGAGTAACGATTAAAGAAAAACTACACTATTAGTCCCTAAACTATAAGTTTTGTACCAATTTAGTCTCCAACTTATTTTGCATTAAAGATGTTGATTTCAACCTTTGAGTTTAGTAGCTTTGATGATCACCATTTTATTTTGTAGGACCATACAAATTAGTTTAGAGCCTATGCATTTAGCAAATGAGAATTTCAAATTAGGTTTGAGTATCAACCAAGTTCATCTGTATAATTCTCTTTATGATTCAAGTCTTTTGAATTTGTTAGGATTGAGTTCCAACCATATTAGGCATTCAGCGAGTGCAGACTAAACCTTTATTTGAATTTGATCACCATCAATTGAGTGACCTAACTCATANTGACCTAACTCATAGATTTAAGTGTGGCTTCGTTCCACTCAAACAATCACTTCTCAACATGAGACTCTTGTTACTACATATGATCCTAATTATGATACCATTAATTATGATCAAATTTCAACAATCTCATCAGAAAATCAATTGCAAAATAATATTTCATTACTGGTCGAAACATATACTTGGTATAAGTCTATTTTAAAAGGATACTCTTGATAAATAATAAAAATTATGCAATTCGAGACAAGAACTCCTAAGAAAGAATATTATCGACAACAAACAAGAACAATATGTTGTTTGCCGTCACATCATTAAATAAGGGCTATTTTCATCTGACAACCCTAAATTGTCACAAAAAAGGATCATACAGTTAAAACTTTAAATTTCTAAAAACAAGATTTAGGGTTGATTTGGGCCGAATTGAAATCTGATTTTAATC